>LPNX010081280.1:0-70165 GCA_001517045.1 Pseudotsuga menziesii | reverse complement strand
TGGCTATGGATCTCAGCACTCATATCTGACATGGAAGGAACCAATCCTCTCACCATGACAGAATGGCTCAGCCCTTACATCTGACCATGGAAGGAACCACTCCTCTCACCATGTCAGAATGGCTATGGGACTCATCACTTTCCCTTGGAGGAAAACTCGATCTGGAGAACACCAAGCTTCTCCCTGAAGTACTCAAACTTTAGCCTAGCCAATGGCTTCGTCAATACATCAGCTATATATTCCTCCATCGCAACATACTGGAGCTTCACTGCTCCTCTCTACACCATATCCCTGATATAGCGGTACTTGATCTCGATATGCTTTGACTTGTCATGGAAAACACAAATATGATTGTCACAATGTATACAAGTAGCATCCAATTGGAGATCAAATATATCAGACAGTAGCTTCCACAGCCATACTGCCTCACAACTAGCTGAAGAAGCTATGACATACTCTGCTTCAGCTATACTCAGTGCCATACATAATTGCTTCCTGCTAAACCAAGATATCATACCTAATCCAATACTGAAGCAACATCCTGAAGTACTCTTCCCATCGATGGCACTTCCTGCCCAATCTGAATCAACATAACCCTCCAGGTTAATCTTCTGATTCGCATCATACTTGAGCCCATAATCAAGTGTACCCCTACATGCTTTGCAACCATCAGGTGAACCTATCTCAATGTGTTCACAGTAAAGAAAATATCTGGTCTTAGGTACATCAAGGACCCAATCATCTGATGATACATTGTAGCATCAACTGTCTCTAATGAAGCATCACTCAATAGCTTCATGTTCAATGCCATAGGTGTGGTCATGTAGTCCATCATCCTGAACCTATTTAGGATCTCTACTGCATACTTCCCTTGTCCACACCTCCATGCCTAGAAAATAATGCATCGACACATAACAGGAGCATCACTGGTCTTCCGCCTTCAACCTTGAAGAAAAGGTTGGAATCTAGTTTATTCTCAGTAAAGCCTAGAATCATCAGTAATCTACCCATCCTATCATACCATGTCAAACCTCAAGATATTCTGTAGTCACTCCCTCTTAAGAGAAGCATCACACTCCCTCTGTCTTCTGTGGTCCATGCATTGAAAACATTCTGTACCAGAGTGACAAGTAGCTTCCTATGCTACTAATATTTTATGTGACCATCTAGTGTATAGACTTGCATCTTCAAGATTGTGGAAAAGGTTAAGATCTTCATCAATCTCATCATGTATGTGTTTGAACTCTTACTAGCTGCAAATGTCTCTTTGTAGTCTAGGCCTTCCTTTCATGAGAAGCCTCGTGCTATGAATCTTGCTTTGTATCCCACGATGTTTCCATCTATTGCATGATGGAATTATGAACTTCTCTTCAGGTCTCGATACTGCACCCTGACATCATTCTTCTTGAACTGGTCTTCCCTTTCTTCTTGGTGGTTGGAAGGTTCTGCATCAATGATGTCATTGCACTCATCATATTATTCTTTGTCTTTGAACTATCGCCACTTTTTCTTCAGAACAAGTCTTCATTCTTCTTTGCTTGTAGGTGATTATGTATGCAATATTTCCTACAAGTCAAATGCAGTTGTATGGTTAGAACATTTCATAAGGTATATTTATACTGGCAAGTTCTAATGCATAAATATATGATCATGCAACTACTTTATCCAATACAACATTTATCCATATCTCACTGAAACTTTCTAGATGCCTTCCATCTCTACCAGGACAACATTAAGATTGTGCACTAATCCAATATGTCAGCAAAGAGGTTTCATTCTAGATAAGTAGCAATGGAGAGTTGTATAGCACCATGGGCTACTTACCCATCACATGCATATTAGTAGTATGCTGTCGTTAATGCAAACATCCTATCATGCATAATACATCAACTGAATATAAACAATTGCATAACAAAATAATATCATGAAATGACAATTGAATACTTATCTTTATTTGTTTCGTGGGTATACTCCTTCTTGAGGCTTCAGCTTCATTGTCTTATTCATTCATAATAGCATCGTTTCTTATCCAAACGCTAAGGTGGATAAGAAGTTCTTCAAGAGTTGAGATATTCATATTCCTCATTGCTTAAGGTATCTTCTTTGGAAGGTGAGAGCTTGATCTTCATTTGCTTCCATCTTCTCTTCTCTTCTTATGAGTCGAGCTTCTTCTTCTTCCCAGATTCTGCTGAAAGTAATCACTTCCTTCTGGAACACATTCCTTGAATGAATGAATTCCATGATACTGGGAGGCCATTCAAGGTGGCCATCACCACTTCTACATTCTTCACTTTTTCTTTTACCGCTTCAAGTTGTTCTTTGATTTGAGAGACTCTTATGACTGCATGGTCTCTGCATTCTGGATCTTCACATTCTTCAACCGGTTTCTTGAGGTCATGTTCTAATTTCTATTCTTCCCTTCAAATAGCTTGGTCAAGGAATCAAACATCTTTGGTGTCTTTAAGGAAGACACTTGTGATACAAGTTGATCCCTGACTGAATCAACCATGATCTTCTTGGCCTTGACAAAGTTCTTCTTGTGTAAGGCTTATAGCCTCATCTCCCTATGAAACTGGAACCTTTATACTCATGTAGGTGTCTAATCCATTTTCTTCAGAGATTTCATATACTTCTAGGCTTGTAAGTTGTCAACTTCACCAATCTTACCATCAAGCTGATGTGATAGATCACTTTGAAATGAGAACCTCAAATGAAAATAGCAAAGGATTAGATCTTATCGATTTGAGGTGTCCATCTGGGTTCTGGATCTCGCTAATCTAGGGTTTGTCACAGAAACCTTAATTTTCAAAACTTGGAATATATAGATATATCTCTTCAAATGGAGCTATCCAATGTACTCCTTTTCTAAAAACAGTGGAGGGAAGCTCCCGAAACAGGAAGCCCTAGTTCTCCAATTTCTTCTGCAGAAATTTATGTTACTGTTTCTGTGATATCTCTGAAATTTCTACTCCTATCTCTTGAAAATTTCACACTGAGGTAACCTTGCATGTCCTTGATCTAACACCATAGGTTTCATCAGAATTGGTTTCACCGTTTGGGATTTATGATCATTTTCCAAAGGTGACCTGTTATAGGACTGTTCAAAATAACGAAGTTGTATGACATGCCACGTGTCACTGGTTCATCTTCTAAGTTTGATATTTGGACCACTGAAATTAACATTTGTTCCATTTCTATAACATCTTCAGGATTTCCATTTGAACCTCTATAGCCCAAGATATTGCAATTCTCCCCAGGTGTCCTGTTTGGGGATGAATTCTGGAAGAGGCTGCAACCCTAACTTGGAGGGATCATATCTCTCAGAATATAGTGAAGCTAAGGCTGAATTTTGGACATAGTGTACATCCAGATTTTATCGTTGGCACTGGAAATTTTTTGCTTCTGAGACTTTTCCAATCTTGGGATATAGCGACTGTACCAAAACTTAGTAGTTTTAGTATTTAGGGTTTCTCTAGCTCGAGGTCAAACTAGGGTTTGACTTTCCCAGAGTTTTACCCAACAAAATTTATTGATTTAGGTCTCTAAACTTCAGTTTTGATGAGGAGAAAAATCCTATGCTAGTCTCACTCAAAAATTCCTCTTCTGTAGAAAGCCCTAATTTCCACATTGAAAACTAAAAATGCTCGGAATCGAACTCCGCTTCGACAAAAAGATGTGCCCTTCAATGGAGAATCATTCTAGCATACTTTTGCTGATAGATTGTGGAGAGAGACCCAAAAATTAAGAATCCCTATCTTGTGTAGCTGCGCAATGTCTTCTTCTCAGGTTAGCTCTGATTCCATGTTAGTTTTTCATCATATAAGCTAGCATTATGATGTTAGGATCTTTTCACTAAGAGAATAACAAGCACAACAATAAAACATAAGCACATCACAAGAGACAAGAGACACAAAGAGTTTTCCTTGGGGAAACCATAAAGGAGAAAACCCCACAACTTCCTTAAAGATAGAATCAACACAAAATGGTAAAACCCCAAAACAGTAAGATGCACTCCCGACAGCAGTAGTCTTCTTCTTGTCTAGTCCCAGTGTATTTCCTTCCTCACTAATGCGCCACACTTGAGTGAGTGAGTGATGTGTGTTACAAGTGATAAATAGAGAGGCTCTCACTCTCTATTTATATTCTTTTTCTCACTTGAAGTGCACTTCAACATGTCGGCCTCACTTAACAATTAGTTACTAGAGTCGACATCTCTAGGAGTGTCTAATAACCCTAGTGCCCCACCACTTATGGGGACTTTGCCTCCTCCTACCAATAGGAGGGTAACACAATGGTGGGGACTATTGCCTCAACTTACAATGACTCACCTAGGGTCAACTTCACTAGGATAGTCTAATAACCCAAGGGCCCCACAACTATGGGGACTTTAACCCTTGAAGAATAAGAGGGTTACCCACAATGACTTGACATGACTTTCTCATTATAGAAACTTCCTGGAATAAACATCGGGGTATGACATGACTCAAATACATTACAATACATCTCAGAATGAACATCGGGTTACAATAGATAAGAAATACAAGTGAATACATTCCGAAGTTACAATTACATCAACATTACCGAGGTCAGGAACGCAGTTAGTTGTGAGGATCTTTCCCAATAGCGCAAAACCTTGTTCTAGATGAATAGTTTTCATGGACTAAGCAGGTGTCCATCGATTGGTTTCACATTTAATTTTGTTATAAATGGCCCCAGGTTCGGTTGGGGCAGGCACCAACAAAAATAAGTTTGGCTGGACAAGATGATAACAACTTCCTCTCTAATTTTATAACTTTTTTATTAACTAAACATTGTTTTTAGGGGTTTGTGGATGACATCACAATTGGGGAAATAAAAAGGACCTGATTCTATTACTTCTTCACCTAGTACATGTATTTTTTATAGAGGTTATGAGATTACCCCACCATGTTATACCAACTGTATGGGATTATTTTAATGCATTATGTGTGTAGTGGATGGAATTTATTTGTGTGGCGGGTAAATGGCTTAAGAAAGAGTGCCTTACTGCTTAGGATACTCACATATATCTATGTTTTAATTTTCCTCTCTATGTGAGACTCTGCATCTCTTCAACTTGCCATAAGTTCCTTAGAAGTTGATTAAAATATTTGGTTATACAAGTCAGATGACAACTTTCTTATGATACTGGAATCTCTGCGTTTTAACATACGATGATATCACATATATACATTTCACTTTTCCATTATACGATTGAGACCTAGCCTCGACCTTATAAATTTTCTTTGTTGACCACTTAGTTTTGGGTATAGTCACAAGGTATGGGTATAGTCACAAAGCCAAGCACAAGTCCATGCTTTAATTAGATTTTGATTTGACTTCCATGCACTCCTACTTTGTTTATAAACTAATAGTGTTTGCACTAAATATGCTTGTTTTGTTGTGAGTACCCCAGCTTAACTAAAACCAAAACAAAATTGAGCCACATCAACCATGAAGCCTTTGTAAACCACACATATCATTGCATTACCTCATTCCTTATTCTGCATGTAGACAACTTGTAATCAAGTGAAACCATGGCCATGTATAATATGAAATACATGCGGTAACACATAATGACAATGAACCTGCTTATAACATACCATTGCATTAACTCGTTCCTTATTCTTCCTATAGACAACTTGTAATCAAGTGAAATGCTAGCCATGTATAATATGCAATACATGCGATAACACATAATGACAATGAACCTACTTACAACATGTCATTATTTCCCATGATTTGTAGCTACCAAGAACCAAATCACAAAAATAAAAAGCATGTGGTACTTCCATAATAAAGACAAATACACTAGCAACATCATAGAATAAACCATAGAGTGATCACATATCATCAGCATAGGAAGCAGGAGTAATGGACTCTCAACCAACAACCTTTTCTGGTACCTTGACCATAATGGACACTACAAAGACACCCTAAAACTTCCTATTATTCTACTTTTGTGGATGCAAAGCTTTTTAATTATTGGATTTTAAATAAGGGAATATGCTTCATTGTGACACTTCATAAATGATCTAATGTTTACAAGTTTTTGTGTAAACATCTAGTGACTCCAAAGTTGAAGTTAACATCTAAAAATGGAAATTTTCTAGGAAAGAGATTCAAGATAGAAATTTCACAAAATTTTAGGACATATGCTAATGTCAAGAACTGGAAAATAGTAAGTAAAGCTCACTTCCATCACAAAATGATCCACAATTTCAAACTCCGCAAAATATTTTTACTTCAAAACAAAAAACCTAATTCATGTTAATAATATGGAAGAACCAATTCTACGATTTCAGCTTTCTATTCTATAAATGCAAATGCAGTTCGAGAATGAAACACAGCTCCAATGTCTGAACAAACTAAAACATCCATGTTCCCAACTCTGTGTGTAATAAATTTGAATAAAGAAACAATCAAGCATTCAAATTCAGGAAAAGCCAAACACTACAGAATACCAAATTTGAAATAGCAAAGCCTGAAAACTAAAGCCAACCTGGGAATTGGAAGTCATTAGACATTAAATAGTGGATTAAGACTAGAGCATTAATAGGCATTTCTAATGAAGGCTAGAGATGATAGTATACAGGAAAATCTGTGCTCACAGATTTCTAGACTCTAAATTAAATAAGATATATTAAATAATAAAATTAAATAAGATAAATTTATTCATATTGCTTAGCCTCACCCTTTTGTGCAACATAAGCATTGATAGGAGGTGTGATGATTGAATTGACTTGCCTTGAAGCTAAATTTGAAAGATCTTGCTTTTTTGGAAAAGGCAGCACTGGTGCAGTCACACTCTGTAGCTTTTGTTCTAGGATGGATGTCATGCATCATATCAATAACATGAAAGCAGCACTGGTATAGTCACACTCTGTAGCTTTTGTTCTAGGATGGATGTCATGTAGCATATCAATAACATGGGCTAAAGGAAGACTAGGCCAAAGCTACTAGTACCATTTTAGTATGGACAAAGCTACCCGTACCATTTTAGTATGTGGGACTTGTATCTTTGATATTTCACCCTTGTCTTGAATAATAATGAGATATTTCATGTCTTGAAACTATAGCATTCATTATTGAGCATATGAATAACATTGGCTCGAGGAAGACTACGCCAGAGCTGCCAGTACAATTTCAGTATGTGGGACTTGTATCTTTGATATTTTACAGTTGTCTTGGATGATAACGAGTTATTTCATATCTCAAAAAATTATAGCGTTCTCTCTTGACCACCTATTCATGGAAACTGTTTATCAAATTGAAATATATTTCAAGCAATGCACATACTAGCCTTTGGAATCAAAATTAACTTGGATAATAGAAAACATGTAGTTGGCACCAAATTCAGCTTAGATGATAGAAAACTTACGGCTCTAGACGATGAAATCCCACAAATAAGCTGACGAATGGCATATTTCATAGTCAGAGCACAATTTTTTAGACAAACATCTTTAGCAACTTCTAGATTTAAATCTCCATGTTGCCCTCAGTGCCGCTTTGCTCATAAACTGTCTGGACTTCATCTAGCTGTTGAACTAAATTTAATGTAGCAGCTACCCTAATCCTGACATTTGCAGAGGAGAGGTTTCTAAACACATCCATGTGTAACAACAGTTGAACAGGACTAGTGACTTTCCCATGTGGAGGGTCACACCAAAAAGCTTGGTTTTGTAAGCTTCATCAACACATCCATTCTGAGCATAACCCGAAATCATTGATGTCCAAGATACCAGATTCCTTTCAGGAATTTCATCAAATACTTTGGCAGCCTCAACAACCAAGCAATTCTGTGCATATCCCATAATCCTCGATGTCTAGGAGACCACATATCATTCAGGCATTTTGTCAAACAGGTCAAGAGCCTCATTAACATACCCCTTTTGTGCATATCCTGCAATCATAGCATTCCATGTGACAACATCTCATCTAAGCAATTTGTCAAACACATAACGTGTGGTGTTGATTTTCCCATATTTTTCATACATGTAAAGAAGGGCATTCCCCACAAAAACTTCAGAGTGAAACCCACTTCTGATTATTTCTTCATGAACCTCTGCCACTGCTTCCAAGCAAGTACATGCTGGGAGAAGGCTGGATAGAGTGAATTGATTGGGGAGAATACCTATTCCTTGCATTTGATTGAAAATTCTCAATGCTTCTTTGCCATGGCTAGCCCTGGAGTAAGCTGCAATCATGACACTCCATGAGACCACATTTCGCTTAGGAATTTGCTCTAAAAACCTTTGACCATCGATTAAATTCCCACACTTGGCATACACACTTAGGAATTTATTGGGAAGAGCCTCGTCAATGCAATTAAATTTGAAATCACTTTGGATGATGTGAGCATGGACCAGCTTGGCCTCCGATAGAGATCTGTTAATGAGGCATACTTGCAAGAGAGATTGATAAGCAGAGAAATCTACTTGTTCGTCCAACAAACGCAAAATGCACATGGCTACTTTTAATAGCCTTTGTTTACATGCCATCTCACATCGTTCTTCACTCAGGTTAGCATTCTTCACCACCACAAGGGCTTTCAGTTTCGCTAGGTGACTGCCTACCTGGTAAAAGTTCAAAGGTTGAGTAACTACAGGATGAATAAGCTCCAGAAGACAACGAAGAAGAAAATACAATGAAGAAGGGAGATGATAGACCAGTGGGTCTCTTTTGACCAATAGGATTGTGGGTTCTTTCTAATCACTTAAAAACAACTTTATATTATAAAACAAAGTTGACCACCAGGATTATGGGTTTTTTCTAAGCACTTAAAAACAACTTTATATTATAAAACAAAGCTATATCAACGAACTACATTTTTATTTTTCGGAAGAATGGAGTTCTTCTGATAATCCAAAATAAATTACCACCTTGATAAAACATCATATTTATATTTTCTGCTCCCAACACTATTTTGACTAGTAAACAATATATCATAACAACGATAACAAAACAAGAAATATGCCACCAAAAAACAAGCTATTAGTAAACAAAGTTTACTAAATGAACAACTCCTAAATCAAAAGAACCTTAATCTGTCTGATTGTACAGGCATTTCATCTCTGAGCTCTTTAAAATAAATATTTCCATCCAATTCACCAATGCCTTTCTTTGAAAGTCTATCTTATTCATCATTTAATTCTCTATAGATATGTTAAAAAGTAACGTGTGAGAACTCACATATCAACTTTCTAACATTTCCCATCCAATTTTCCAACAACAAAAATTAAAGTGCAATTACCCCTCTAGCCCAATCTATAATAGCTTTTGAATCACCAACCATCAGAATAGAAGCGAGTCCCATTCTCCTAACAAACCAAAGAAGTCCCTATAAGGAAACCAGCTCCGCTCTTGTATAAGTTCCCTTTCCAACCCCAAAGATGTTCCTTTTATAGAGTTCTTCCACCAGTCTATAAGATAACCTAGAATATTCTCATAAACCAATAAAAGGATAAAAACCAATAAATACTTGAGTACCTCGGTCGACGGCCCAACGGATCGACTAGTTAATAATGGGGAAAGAGTTCAAAAAACTACTCCAAATGGATGAAATAAACTCATTCTGATCCCCATTTATATCCCATATAGAATTAGTTAATCTTTGTGGATTTCCAAAATTATGAAACGCATCCCTTCGATTTTGTCTCCATGTTTCCTCCTTTTGTTTCAATTTTGTCTTCTTTCTTTATCTCAAGAATAAGAATCTTTTATTTTCTCCTAGATATAAAGTAATCTTCATCCACTTCACCTATTATCATCTGAATTTATTTATCAATATTGAGCAGCTCCTTTTCATTTTCTATTTTAAATAGCAAGCTTCTAATTAACGAAAGATAGTTTACAAGGAAACTATAAATAATTTATGGAGTGATTGGATTTTTTTTCACTTAGCAAAACATAATTCTTGTTATTCATGAAGAATAAAGGAATCCTCAATTATATAACATGTCAAATAGTCAGACTTGAACCTAAGTGGGGAGTGATTGGATTATTATAAATATAGAGATAGAGAGAGGTTTTTTATGAAAAATGGAAAATGTATAACGTAGATGAAAAATAATATAGAAGGATAAATTACACATGAGGAGGAGATAGTGTATAATGAGTGTGTGTATGTGTGTTGATTTCATCTATTTCATCATTATTGTCAATGTCATTAATTTAGATGGCATGCATGAACATGCATTTCATCTTGTCTATTGGGCATATGTCCTTAGGGCACCTTTATGGCTACCGTCAACCTTAAGCCAAATTGTATACATAATATGGTTGTTCATGGTAATCATAAGAACAATGGTGTTGTGAGGCTCCTTGGAATTTTGTTCCATAGGTCAAGTACGAGGGGATAAAATTCCTCTCGATGAGACACCCATTGATGTCATTGTTGAGTATAAAGATGAATTGGTATCATACATAACATATACATTACATGAGCACATTGTTGGTGGGATGTTTCCAAAGGCCATGAAAAGGACTTGAATTAAAGATGTATTGAAGCCATATGGGTGGCACGACCATAAGATCTAAATCCTAATTGCATTGTATCAACATTGTTTCTAATGGACCTTGGATTTGTGAGGATACCCTTATCTTGTTCTCTTCATGAATTAAAGGTTTTTCTAATGACCATATAACTTAGTTATCTTTCCCTATGTGTGTGGATTTCTATGATAATAGGAAGGGAATAATACCAAAAGTAAATGAGGAAGGCGAAATGTAGAAAGGAAATAGCAGGCCAAGCCTATTTTGGAAATGATTTGCATTGTTGGGTTACCCTAAAGGAAGAAGGGAAGGAAGGGAAGGTTCTTGCTAATATTATATTATGGAAGAAGGAAGGATTAGAAAAATATTGAGGCTAAGAAGGAAGAGAAAAACAAGGGTACATAGAAATATAGGAAACCTTTTATGGGGACATCCATGGTAAGGAAGATTGGAAAAATAAAAAGAGGACACCATAGGGGTTGGATAAATGAAGAAGGTATGCTAAATAGATGTTAAGGGGACACATAACATAAGAGAAAAGGACACAATCATTCATTAATACTATAGGCACATTAGTCAACCCAAAAGGAACCACCACAAACCCACAATTCTCAAATCAAAATGTAAAAGCAGTTTTCATGATATTTTCATCCTTTATTTATAGATGATCATACCCCAATCATAAATCAATATTAAAAAACATTATGGCCCATTTAATATAATAAAAAATCCATAGATATAAGGAAAGGGATATTCGTTATATATGGTGGCCTTAATCATTCAACTCTATGTAATATATACACAACATCTGGGATCCATCTTATTTTCTCTACATTCTTTTTGTCACCCTGCTCTATTCCCATCTTCATTGCATAAAGCATCAAGTTGGACATTGAGGCCAACCTTGTATTATACTTCAAGCAGTCAAGGTGTATCATTGTACAACATACAACAACTTTTTCTAGAACTTAACTCAATCGAGTCATTGAGCAACATGGTGGCTCTAAATTGATTCCCTTCGCCTCGAGCAGGTGGTTTAAAAATTTATGCCAAATAAGTGTATACCATATACCATCAAACATCTAAGGACCCACATTAGAGAGAGAGACGAGTTTGAGATGCATTGTGCACATTATGCTTGGTTGTCAGCTCACACGACACATGATTAGGAGCTGGACTGGGTGTTGATCTCAATGTGGTTTGGGTTTTGGAACTTAACATGGGAGGTACTAAAGCATGATTGACTTGTGAAATAATATAGAGATTGGCTAAGAACTAGTTTAAGTAGGAAATATGTGGTTCCTGGTACCAATTGGGGGTTCCCATTGGAATGGAGGACATTGTTGATTCATGGTAGGAAAACAACAATTTTTAAAATTTGTTCTTCGTAAACCAACTCTTATTGTTGATATTTCTACGGATTTGTAGACTCAGAAAGATCAATGCAAATGTAATTGTTCCTTGAGAAATATGGACTCATATCTTGGTTGATTTATGGGTAGATCCATTGCAATAAATTCAACTCTTTAATGCTGATCTCAAAAGTGTGGGTTTGTTAACCATGTCAAATAGGGCATCTTGATATATTTAGTTTTCCTCAAGGGTGGATATCCTTTTAAATTGAGACCTATATCATGAGCCCTATATTGAGGGTGAACATGCCCATTGTTAGTTGCAATAATTTATAACTATAAGAGGATCCACCACATGAACTTCTTCATCAAAAAGCAGAAAGGAAGAAGTCAGCTAACATTCCATATTGCTTGTAGAATCGGGACACTGCATAGTCATCATCTTCATCATCATCCTTGTCATCATCACCATATTAAATAAAGTCACATACATAAAACATTATTGCCATCATCAATGGTATCAAATAAGTTCACATATATAAAATATCATTACCATCATCATCATCACTCCAAAATTACAATTTATATACCTAAATTCTAGTAATGAAAAATAAAAAATATTTGGCCTTCTAAAATGTACATGTAAAAAGCACAATAAAAACACAAATACTAAAAATAACATTAAAATAAAAATTAATAAAAAATAAAACAAAATCATAAAAAAAAACACAAAATCAAAATGCACCACAAAGAACAAAATCTCAAAATGCACAACAAAGAACAAAACGTCTACCCAGTATGCAATCCCGACTGCCATCCCTCCTCGAGTGCTCTTCCTATGCTCAGGAGTTCTACGGTATAGCTAATAATACTCTACCTTGATTTTTGCATGCCCAACAGCTCCTCATACCTCCCTAATAACAGTTTTGTGGCATAGCTAAGAATACTCCATGCAACTGAATCACTGGGACGAATGGTGACTGAAAACATCTCATGCCCTAGCACCGACATGCTGACACAACACATAGAACTCACAATGAAAAAGCGTTGAGAACCCACGGTGATAGAGAGCTAAAGTCTTGAAGAGGACCAATTTATTCAAATCTGGATCGATCCTAATCAGGTAATCTTTATTGAGAATGCATGCCATGTATTTGAAGTAATGTCTAAAAAAAATTGAATACTGCCTAAATAGTTTATGGAGTTAATGAAGATTGCAACTTTTCTTGATGTAATTTTTCTCTGCACTATCCATACAATTGAGTGAACAATACTCAAATCTTGGTCAAAATTTATCATGAATGCTATCAATCCCCAATCATGAATGCTATCAAGAATCATAATTTGTGAATCATGAATAATGTTTTTGAGCTCTCCCATACTGTGAACATTGCATGCATCATGAGATTACTGAAGTCCCCTATCATGGAAGTGATAATAAGATTGCAACACTTGAAGGGCTTCCTTCTATGGAGGCTTATTACCAACTCTTCTTATTACCAACTCTTCAGAGTCCAAAACATGTCGATCCTGTAGGTGTTGTTGGTGCTATAAGTAGGAGCCTTTACAACAGAATGTTGGATGCCATTTCTTCCATAGTTGTCCTTCAATCAGAAAGTTTGCAAAGGCATAGATTTCAGGGTTGTAGCCATAAATCTCTAGGATGCAACGTCCAGACCTAGATTGCACAACAGTTCAACAATCCTCGGCACAGATTAATACTCAAGATGCAACGTTCCCTCTCAAAGAAGAAGCTAACTGCTAAAACAATGGATAAATGCTAGACCTTGCTGAGAAGCCTCCCAAGGATATTAGCACTACCCTAATGAAGCATGAATATAGGGGGACATTTTTCCAAAAGCTTGTCTTAGCTGATCCATACTATGCAATACACACTAATTTGCCCACCCTACAAGGTTATCCCAAGGCTGCAACTCCTGTAGAAGGTGATTCAGATCAACCTCAAAGATTCAAAAGGCTAGGAACAACAAATAAACCTCTTCAACAGGCATGCAAACTCTTCAAATGCATCTCCAAGAGTATTCACACATACCACAAGAAGAAATGCTGATCAATGCTTTGTTGGTTGCTACCAGATGAACCCTATAATTTCTGTTTAAGAGTGATGGCCTGCAGTTTGTTTATTAAATCACCCTCCAACAACAGCCTTACTTCCCATTGAGGTTTTAATCCATGAAATTCCTTTTAGATCTAGACTGCTGCAAATCATTTTCAAGTCACATGTTAGCTTATGCTTAGACTGTTGCACATGAAATGGCACTTGAAGGATGCCCAGAATTGAAAATAAGGCTGCCTCTACACAGGAACATGATCAGATTTGCCAGTGGACACTGATAAATTTCACCCAGGAAAATAGCATAATTGCTTCTCAACTCACAGCATTGGCCCAGAATTGGATTTCTGCTCATTCTTTGCAGCTAAAACACGCCCAGAACTACTATTCAATTGCATAAGTCAGCCGACAATATGGATAGGAGGCTTCTTTCTACTACTAGACATGCCCAAAACTACTGGTACTACTGATTGAGGTCTATAATGCACCTAGAGGCTAGAACTGCTCCCTAAAAATTGTTTAGAGACTCAGAACAGTTCATATAATGTCCAGGTTTGGGATTTATGGATGTTTTCATGCCCATATCTATTACTCTCATGTTGTTTTTGCCCACAATCAGCACAAAATTAGAAATGAATGTTGTTTTAGGGTTGTTTGAGGCCACAAACAGACCCAGAATCACCCTTAGTGTTGTAAAAATGGTATAGAATTTGTCCCTCTACATACCCAGAAACCTTGAGAACAACCCAGAACTCTTCATGAAAACTGAAGGTAAACACCCTACGCAAATAGGGGGGTAACACAACATAAATCTCATCTTCTATTATTATTGTTGTTTACATCTATTTTTTATATTTTTCTAACATAACAATTTTCATCAAAAAACTGTAACAAAAAACATCAACCATGAAATGAAACAGGGCATCATGACCAAGGAGTTGTAATATACAATCAACAGTTGAAACTCAATTGTCATATAATGTTACAAAATAGACCATATAAACAAATAATTATAAAGTTATAGAATCTAGATTATAAACTGAAAAAGACAAATAATTCTACCATATGTTAAGTGTTAAAATTTTGGGTTACTATGAAACTGATTACGCCAAGTTTGGGATGCATCATAAAATTTGGCATACATGGCAGATTTTCATCCCCTGGATAGTATGAGAGGGATTGTAGCATGAGAGATGGTCCATGATGGATATGCACACTTGTAATAGATTACTCAAAGGATGGAAAACTTAGATGATCGTTGGCTTAATGTTCTTCCCTAGGGCATTTGAGATCTCTTGCTTGGATGGTGGGCCTACTGCATGATGGCCACATGGAGGATTCTCTTAGCGAGAGAATTCCCTACAGGATACGAGGAGAATTGTGTATTATCAAGTACTACAAGCCCTAGATAGCATGTGGCAGCTTGGTTTTTTGTTCAAAATATTTTAAATGGCTCAGGGACGCCTAAGGCTTTGACTGTGTTCTTGCAAGGGGTAGCTGCCCCAATGGAATAGTTGGCTTTGGAGGATGAATGGAATCATAAAGGACGAAGATGGAGTGGTGTGGATTTCCTTGCATAGCTATATCACCTTGGGTCATTATTGTGCATGACATCATCATTGGAGCTTGACACTAGTACTTAGGAGTGGAGCACTTCGCTTGTGTGTGGATTACTTATGTTTAGTAGGCTTGCTTGTAAGGCTTAAGGTAACCTATGCTATATTGTTGTCCTTCCTTGCCTCTCATATAAACAGAGAAAGGAGAGAGTATTTCCAAACATCACAAATTCAATTTTATCTCTTCTTTGGGGTGCTCTCTTAGTGATGTGCTAAGGTTCACGAGAAATCCCTAGTGGAGCATAAGAGGAGAAGATGGACAATTCTTTCTTGAATTCTTCTTTGTATATTTGATCTCTCTCTCTTTGGAATTGGGCCTTCTTGGTCTCTTGGATCATCTTGGATTCTAGGATTAGGGTTTCATCCTTTTGAGGCTAGAGATTAGGGTTTGATGTATTTGGAGAAGAAAAGGAGGAGGGTGTCTTTCCTTGGAGATGTTGATGTTTGTAGCTTAGATAGGTATTTCCATGATTTTGTGTCTTACTTATGGAAATCATCATTAATACCTCTTTGTAACCTAGGAAATTCACTTATTTAAAGTCTATTAAAGTGAATGCCTATTTAGATGATTGAGGCTGATTTGGAGAAATGCACAAGTGTTTGGCATTAAAGATTTAAATTAATTAAATGAATCTCAACCATTGATCTCAAATGAGTGATATTTAATCTCAGCAATTGGAGTTAGGGTTTTGGTTCATCTCAATAGTATCAAAGGCAGCTAAGGAGAGAGAGGAAGATACACCATCACAAGAGTGAAACTCAAGCATCAAGTTGGAGAGAGAAAGACATTGTACTTCCAATTTTTCACCAAGAGAAAAACAACATTTCAAAAGACCTTTGTAGGGGGGTGTACTAGTCAAGCAAAGCCATCACTTTTCTGTAGGGGTAGCCGTACAGGATTCTATACAATCGTACAAATCCATACTACAGAGTCCATACCATTGTACAGATCAACCGTACAAGGATTCAATGCAGTCATTTGGATATGTACAAATCATCATCCATATAATCGTATAGATTGGCCACGTGCACAGTTCCGTACAATTGTATGGACCATACAATGGCTACACAAGGCCATAGAATGAAACAGATTCAACAGCTTGTTTATAGAGGGTTTTTTGGGGTGATTTTTTTTGGTAAGTAAGATGGGACCCTTCTATTACTAGATAAAAAATAAATATGTTTACATATCCTTCTCCTTAAAACATGGAGTCAGGCATCGGTTTGGTATCCAAAAAAGAAAAGTAAAAACAATATCCCATAAAGAAAGATAGAGGAGCATGAGAGAAGCCCAGCCCTTCAGCGTGGGCACTCGATCCTGAAAATAGACAAGTGAATCCGATATATAACAAAACATAGACCTACTAAGCATAAGGAACCAAGCAGAGATATAACCCAAAACAAACCACAAAGATCATCTAACTGTCCCACGATGAGGAAAGGATTAGCATCTGCGGGAGGACTCGGTTTCATTCGAGGCATTTATGATGCCTTGCCCACTCCCCTGGTTAGCATCAGCATGGCTTGATTCCTCCATGTCCTCATCTACATCTTGCGGGATGTGCTGAAAGGGTGGAGCTGAGAGTCAAGCCATGTGCAACGTTCTGAAAATCATTGCTAATTGGGCTTAGAGTTCTAATACCCCCTTTCTTCTCCTGTAGGTTGCAAATGAGGTTGAAGTCGTCTCCTATTATCTAGTTTCTTCACCTGACAAGGTTACTCATGTTCTATAGTGACCTGAGAAAGAGCTGCTTGGAAGCTAGTTTGAAGGGCCCATACACATTAGTAAGGAAGCCTTTGGAGTTGGTTCCTAAAATATAGAACTCGACTAAGATTAAAAATTTTGTAGCCATGAAATTAGTAAGACTTAAGCCCAAAGGGTTCCATATGATTCCTATACCTCCTGCTGCGCTTGAGGCATTAATGGTAGAGGATTCACAATTCTTCCAGATCTTGCTTGCCATGGATTTGAAACTCTCCTCTAAGCATTTTGTTTCTTGAATAAAAATCACTACGGGTTTCTCTTCCCTTATTTTATTCTTCAATAATGTTTTCTTGCTAGGTGTGCTACACCCTCTAATGTTCCAAGATAAAGGCTTCATTGGGAGGGTTTGCTCGATATGGAAAAGGTTGCCTTGATGGTTGAAAAATGCCCTTTTGCGACAAGTTTTTCCCCAATGTCCTTGATGCATTGCTGGTTACTTCTTCCACGTTTTTCATTTCCCTCTTGAAGATTTGATGAAGCCCCTTTTGAAATGTTATCCGATTGAATGCCCCTGTGAGAATTTTCTTGAGAAGACCTTTTCTTAGAAGACAAATTGTGCCAACCACGCTCTTTGACTGGCCTTGTGATAATTGAACAGTATTCTATTCAATAAGCAATAAACAACTTGATAAAACAAAGACTGCTCCTACAATTATAGTTTGACCAGTCATAAGATAAGTGTTTGAGGCTAAATCATGGTCCATGTATAAGCTTAAGCATATTCATTCACTTTGTAACTTCCTTTGCAATTATGTTGTGTATCTTTATAATCTAACCCAATCCACAATTTAGTCAAAAGAAAATATATGAATTCTATTTAAATCTGAAAGTGGGAATGGATACTTAAAACTGGATTAGTATGGAAAACCCCTAATTACTGGATTAGGATGGGAAACCCCTAATTACCAACATGGTGTACTGTAATTTAACTTAATTGCTCCTCACTAAAAATTTTCTATTCGTAGTTGAAAACCCTATATAACAAAACTGATCAAACTTGTTGAGCATTATATTTAATAACATTCATTTAATGTGTTGGGCATCATATTGGAGTTTTTTACACAGAAAATAAACAGGTAGCAAATATATAGCAATTTTTTTTTTTAATTTTAAATATGATAGGGGAAGAGGAAGACGTATTGGAATTTTAAAAAAAATGGGATCTTCCTAACATGCCCTGTCTCAATCCCATAGCATATTGTACAAAAATAAATGGCCTAGCCAAAAACATCTAAGATTATTATGATATTTAATGAATCCAATTCCACCAAAACTACCTATTTAGAACCGTGAATCCAAAAGTTAAATTGATGTTACCCAAAATACGTATTTAGAACCAAGGCTACCCAAAACTGTGGACAAAATGTATGTAACCATTTAAAGAAATTTATAATTAGTCAGAGACATGATATTGAACATCATCAAAACAAACAATGCCACATGTATTTAAATTTTAAACTAGCTTCACCTAATCCTGAATGATAGCCATCTGAAAAAATGGTTGTATTTAAAATTAATATGAAAGGACATAAAGACATTTTAAGAGGTGCCAAAATTAAGTTTATTTTTACTTTGGGATGACAGGAAACTCAGAATATTACCTGGGACAATTTTTTATCACTTAAGGGATAGATTGAGCTTCAATTTCCATCGCCTCATTTGAATGCACTCCAAGATTCCATTGGTCTTTTGTTGAAGCCATGGGATGACCATGAATATGAAATCAAGAAGATAGAAAGTGGAAAAAAAATGTGGTGCGCCTGAAAAAACTAGAGAAATATACAATCCAACCAAAGTTTTCAATGCTTAGGGTCAGCCCCTAAATTATGTAATGCTTAGGATCAGCCCATAAATTTTGTAGATGACTGAAACAGCATTTTACTTTCCAAAAATGAGCACAAATTTGCCTCTTCATTGTTGTAGTTGACTCAGGACTGTGGTTGTTGTACTCTTTTGTTTTCAATTCTTCTTGATTGTTGTTGTTTACTAAAAAGTGACCAAAAACGCTTAGAATATGCCCGAGATTGACTCTTAAGAATGTTTAAATCCTCCTTACTGCTGTAATGATGCACAGATCTTCAGATTGTCCTCAGACTATTTAGACGCTGCCCAACTTCATGGATGAGTGTTGTTTGATGATGAAAACAGACCCATATCTGCAAGAGGATTGTTGTAGGTCATCCAGACTACTCTCAACATGAATTCATACCGCCAAATCCTTAATAGGTACACTCAAAACCATCAATATCCAAATCAAACTAAGATATCATGACAAATCATCCCTAGGGTTTGATCATCATCACATGTGGACACTTATATGAAATGGGGTAATAGTACCTACCTTTTTGCTCTTGGTGGGATTGTGTTTCTCACTCTCCATGCCCAATTTTGTACTTGCTTATCCTATTTTACACATGTTTAATTTGAATCCTATGATCTTTAATACTTGATCAGTGCATATGCTTAGGATACAAGGATCTATGATGTTGATTAATTGTTTTAACATATGAACAACTGAATTGGCCCCTTGTATCGTTTCTTCGATGATTTATTGAAACCCAACTACGCTAATCTATATCAGGGAACCTTTGTAAATAGATATGGGTGTGAGGAAAATAGTTTTCAAAGATTCAACTTCCAATTAAATTATCACTGAAGCCCTCAAACCCTCTTGAGATAAGAGCTAAAGCCCTCATATATCACCAAAGTAATCTTCAAAGTTCAAACAATTCAAAAGTTGGGCCTTCGGCCTTCCTTGGTTAAAAGTTTTCAATCTTTAGTAAAAATCAATCATTCCATTTGGATTGAAATCACTAATTACAATGCAAAACATAGCACATTCCTAGAAGATGCAACCTTTAAAATTAGTGAAATGAATGTAAATCCGTGACATAGGTCTTAGATGTAGAGTTGTAGGCTGCAGTAAATTACATGCTTTGAAAATGCAAAAGACATAGCACATTCCAAGAAGTTGCAACCTTTAAAATTAGTGAAATGAAAGTAAATCTGTGACATAGGTCTTAGATGTAGAGCTGTAGGCTACAGTAAATTACATACTTTGAATCTCACGTAGTGCGTGGGATCAAAGCCCTTGGAGTTTAGCTGGTTGTGGTAAAATGCAAGAAGCTACAAAATCTTCATCTCTCTTACTTATAGACCTTTGTGCCTGACAAAGTGCCTTTAAGTTTTTGTGTGCATGTTAGAGAGACGGACTTCAATGGAAATGCAATATGAAGATATTTTCTTCTCAAGTGGTGACCTTTGTTTAAAATCATAGTTCTTTAGTGTTACTATGGATGTTGCAGATGGGAATAATCTAGGCATTCTTATGTAAAAGAGAGCAATCAAGCCTCGAAATTTTGTAGGCATAAAAATATTTACATTGCATATATTTTCTATATGGAAGTTTATTGAATTTTGCTTGACCGTGAGAGTTATGTTAACACAATTGAGTAGTATCGTTTTGAAACAACAACAACCACAACCATAGTTTAAGTGACAACATTTCTTCTATATACAATGACTTGCAAGCACACGTGTATAGAATGCATCTAAAAAATGCTGTAAATGGCATTTGCTACTGACTTTGCTAGGCCCACATAGTGGTAAAAGGAATATGAAGCTATACTAGGTTGTTACTTTCCATTTGTATGTTCACAGACGGTGTTAGTATTAAACCCCGAAAGTATTATCAAATGGGCTCAAATTTAACAACAACACTAACATCAAATTTCTATGAGCTAGAAGACACAAGAAAAACATATCACAGAACAAAAATCAGCACAAAGTTTAAACAAATCTAACTGGAAACCAAAAAACCAGTTACCCTCTACAAGACTCAATAAAACCCTAAAATATATTTTCAAATAATGTTGCAAAACCACTTACCAACTTAAACAACACTTCCTTAAAACCTAATATTAGAATCCCAATTAATGTAAGATCAAATAAATAATACGTTCAGTTAAAGCAGGTTTCTACACATTTTACATATGATTTGGAATTTTCATTCTGAAATTACTAATAATAAGTACTAAAATATTGTGGAGTACAAATGATTTTATTTTATTACAAAACATCATTAGTTCAATTATCTGTCTCGCTTCATATGGTATGTCATTATTTTTTTCCAATCAATAATCTTTTCAATCATTGATGAAATCAAGGACAGATTACTTATAATGGAAGGCAATTTCATATTAGATTTGAAAGCTAAACATTACTTGTTATTCTTCTACAGTCTATGCTATATCCCAAGTAGTTAGGTTTATACTTTCTAATCAAACTTGCAGTAATCCCATTTCTATGATATAGATATTAAAAAACAGAGCATGTAAAGGTTATATAGATTTACCTACTTTGCTAAAGATAGGATTTAATTGTTAGCTGAACTTGATCATCCGTCCTTTGCAAACATAAAAATTCTGCATTGATCTCCACCAAGTTGTTCTTAACATTGTAATTGTTAAGTAAATTTGTAGCTTGAATTCAGAGATAAAAAGAAGCATAGGGTTCATATCCATTAACTATACAAGGAGGGAAAAATACATAATGTGTTTTCAATTTTTATGGGGATGGCTATGCCATTTACATTATTCAGAGCCATTGTGGCTTGAATACTGTTAAAATGCTAATTGCTCGATAGAAATTGATTCTGAAGATTTTTTAGAGTCCTTGTTAGTGCTTTTGTGTAAGTGTGTACTGATCTGGATCTGGATCTGGATGTAATTACATGCACGATCTAAATTTCTTAAACAATATGATCGATGCTAACACATACACTTTGCTTATATTCTACATCAGGAAGTGCATCTGGGAATGGGGACAAAATCAAATTCAAGTATGAAAAAGCTATCTCCCTGAAGGCTAGAAAAATGACATTGCTTTTCTGAGCATGTTAGTAGGCTTACAGGTAAAAATGTTTTCTTCTGGCATCATGATTCTGACAATTTACATGGTATAGTCTCAAGAATTGATTCTAGGAGTGAGAATTCAGCTTCTTCATAAATTCATAGCATAATTACCTCTTGGTTTTCTTATTTGGTATGAGCTCTACCTGAATGTAAAATGAGCAAGTGAGATACCAAAAAGAACCCCGGGTCTTAAAAACAAAATGTTGTTGATATACAAGAGGATTGGCAGGTAAGCATTTAATGTGCATAGAGTGAAGTGTCCAACATTCCCTCTAGTTTTACATACCCTTGACACCTTTGGTAATTATATGGGGTAATATTGGTGGAACCTTGGAATCCACTTCGATCATAGCTTCCATCATTCCTAGGCAACATTTTCCATATTTCTATATTAGCCACCTTAATTTGTTACATCATGCTTACAGATAAATTTAAAATGAGTAATTTTAATTTGGGTTATTGAGTTCAAAATTAGGCTGGTTTATAGGGACGGCAATGGCAACATTTTGTGATTTGGAAATGTAGTATGGTATGGTTCAAGGCATTTTAGGGCCATTTCATCATGAACCCACTGTATTTCAGTGCATTGTTTAAGTTCTTTAGGCCTTCTCAAGTGTCCTTGAGAGGCATGGGGTAAGGCCTCTACTCACAACCGACAATAGATGCACTATTGGGCAGGCACTGAGTGTCACCAAGGAAGATCGTGATGCCAAATATAGCTTGTTGGATGGAAGAATGGAGCGGTGAACCATTCATGTTGAATTCATTCAACTTAGGAGTGCCTTACAATCATGATCAGCTATGATACATATACTTAAAAAATTTCAATCTTTCCAAACTCAAAACTCTTCCAAAACAACCTGATACATAAATTTACAAAATTTCAATCTTTTCAGATTCAAAACTATTCCAAAATCCACAATAGGTATGATACATATTTGACAAAAAACCCAACACAAACACTGCATATAATTGAAAATAAGCCCCACGTAGACAAAATCATGAACAAAACTACAAGCAAAAATGAGATAAACAATCATTTTGACACGTACGTGTATATACTTGTGGCCAATAGGTGGAATCCATGATGATTTGAATAGGGATGAACATCATTGTTCTGTAAACCAAGTACTCTAAATTCACCTACTTCTCCACAGCCACACTACTGCATATTATGATCAACAAATATCAGCCTTATAATCTCATATAAAGACCACTCAGAACACAGAAATTGCAGAGGAAAAGAACAAAAGAAATGATGGAGGTGGCTGGGGTGGAACCCGTGACCGTTGAGCAGTAGCAAAAAGGACAGTGCGAGGGCGATAATTGGTGGCATGGAAGAATAAGAATGCTCTGCACTCGCTCTCCAAGGTCCCTCCTCCAACACTACTATGCACCAGAGAGACTTACCACAAACCCACGACTAGAAAACGATGAAAAAATGCCCTCGGTTATTTAGAAAATAGGATGGTTAAAACCCAAGGACCAACACTGCTACGCACCAGAAAAAATGCCTTATTTTTCTAGAAAACATGATGGAGAAAACCCAAGGACCAACACTTCCACGATTTGAAAAAACCATAAAAAAATTCCCTAGTTATCCAAAAAACAGGATGGAGAAAACCCAAGAAAATGATGGATAAAACCACACAAAAACCCTATGTAGCATAGGCAAGGTGCATGCAGGCTTACAATGGAGCACTAGTGGTGAAGGGTGCAGGCAGAAATTTGGAATAAAATAAACCCAAACATATTGGATATTTATATAGTTAAAAAAAACCTTTTAACCCCTAATATACCACCAATATATTGACTTTTAATTTTTAATTTTTAACCACCCCAATATGAACGGACATGATATCATATTGGTCCCTAGGTGACGCCCCCGTGCCTTAATAGTGAGGAACAACTACTGTGATGACAGTGGACAACATTCCTGAGTTGCCCCAACCTTGTATTTTGTTCAGGGACATGGATATTTGAAGGACGGGTTTACAAGGTAACAAATTGGTGTCATTGCCACGGACAAATTCTAGTTTCCGGAATCAAAAGAATATGCTTCAGCACCTTCATGAGAATAATGGAGATGGTCTCTCTTCTAGCAACTCCACAAATAAGGTATCCTACAAGGGGTTCCTCATAAAATCTTATTCCACCATTTCAAGAACTATAAATATTTTTCAGGAGAACACAAGTAGATAATTGAGCCCAAAGTATGCAAGGTCTATGCACAATCTGCAATTTCTTACTGATTTTAGTGATTCAAACTGGCCAAATTTTCATTTTCACTTCAAGTTTATGCATCATTTCCATAGGTTAAAGACTGAGTTCTCCTTAGTTTTCTTGCTCATTTTATTACTACTAAATCATTGGAACGACAAACTTAAATTTCTGGAATTGGTTAATAATTAACTTTTACTTGTCAAATTGCTCTTAACTACTGACTAGTGGTTCAATTTTGGAATTTTCTGAGCTTATTGCTTCATTGGATGTCTTATAACAGCAAGCTGCAAGATAACTTAAGAGTTATTTGGTTAATGTTGGTTCAACAAAGTTGGAATGTTGAGATGAATATTTCAATTTGGAAAAGTCAACGTCCTATATGCTAGGAGGGTAGGTGTGATGAAACTAGTAAATAATTTTGTTGTTGTTGTTTCAAAAGGCTTAGCTTTATAAGTCAATATAATGTACAAAGAGTAATTTTTTACATCACTGAATTTTCTCTTACCACCACAATGAGGAAGGCAATCATATCTAACTGGGCTGTAATAGTAGAGGACATAATGTACTCTCCTAGAAAGGAACTTGGCATAAATTTGAGCTTCCTAGCATTCCAAAAAACTTTTGAAATCCATTCAATTGAAACCCTTTTTAGGATCCTAAAAGTTGCTTTATATCTCTTTTTCCATGAGTAGGATAGAGTAGTGATGTAGAGGACATGCCAAATCCAACACATCTATCTTCTTATCACCATAAGGTATGCTCTCTAAGGTGTGTATATTTTCTTTACACACCGATAATCCAACCTCATTGATATTGCCCTCCTTAACATAGTAATCGATGAAGATATTGTAGGTAAATGACATAGTTTTGCATTCATGGGCAACATGCTATTATTTGTGTTGCTCCAATTGGCTCATGAATCTGTGTACATAATAGAAAACCCATATTGTTCATGTGAAATTGAAGCTACCAAAATCTTGTTAACCCTTAGAGTGATGATCTTTGTAATAATTTTACAAGTTCACTTACATAATGAGATAAAGTTGGATTTAATCAAAGGAGATTGGGATATCAGGATTTGGGAACAAGGGAATGAATGTTGAACTGAAGGCTATTAGTATCTTTGTTGATATCCTTGATTCATTGGAGATCCTTATAATATATTCTTCAAGTAACCCATTGAACCCTAAAAAAAATTTGACAACCCATCCTTCCAGACCTAGACTCTTGTATTTTTTCCTTCTGAAAATTGGGCATGGCCATTTGACCTTCTTCCTTTATATATTCCTCCAAGAATGGTTGATTGTCTTCTTTAGAAAAAAAATTGAAAAATAGTAGTCATTTTTACTACCTCAACAATGGTAAGTCAAGTTTCCTATTTATGGATATTTTTTTAAAAAAATACACCAATTTAACACTATCTTTGAAACTCTGAACCATGGAACCATATGTATTTCGCATCTGCCAAATTGTACTAGAATTGTTCTAGTGGTTTGCAAAATTATGGATAAATATATTATTGTCATGACCTTTACTCACAATCATTAGAAAATTGAATGTTAACTGCGTTCTCCTCACAATAAACATTATCAATGGTTGTTAAAATTAAAACATAGCAAAACAATGACGAATTGATGATTTATAATACATGCAAACATACATTCATTATTCATTCATTTATAATTTATCAGGTTTAAATACAGATAATATTCATCATTCAATAAATAGAGACTCATCATTCTATCATTAAGGTAAACTAAAATGACAAAAAAAGCCTTTTAATTTATTTATACGTATTTATGTGCTCCCGTCCTTTTCATGGTTGCTTAAAACAAGGCAATGGACTGTTAATTAGTAGCAGTACTGAAAGTGTTAATTTTACAAATTTCCAATCTGAAGAAGAATATGTAATTAGGTAGCATAAAAGAAAATTTTCCATTGAGAATGTTCAAGAAATGAAAGAACCGTAATGAGGATAAAGTACCTCCTTCAGATATTTCAATTGAGGTGTGTAAATATTTTGTACTAGTAGTTAGAAGCTGCCCCAATGTATCGATGATAGGGTTTTGAGGAATTTTAAGGCTAACCATCCAATCATCCATAATATCAATTTAAAGAAGTTCCAGCTATACAGGAGCTTCTCTACCATTTACTATGATTATCAAAATTCTTTGCAAAGTCCAAACCAAGCTCGAATCTGTTGTTAAAGCTCACTGGCGAGTGTGTGGACAAAAAGAGCAGCAAGAGATTTATTACCTATAATATACTTACTCATTCTCTTAGTAATTTCCATGGATTGCCTACAATATTTGTGTACATTTTTTCTTTTTTTAGGTTGGTTCTCTTGTTTGGAGGTGGTTATTGATAGAGGAAATGAAAAAGTAGAAATTAGATTTGTAATAATCAATTACATACCAGACTTTGACCTCATTTATGATAATAAAGATTTCATTCTAAGTTATTTTTGGTTTCTTTATATGCTCAATTTATGTGATAGGAAACACTATCCAATTTGTTTTGGGCCTTCTAATTGACTGGGTGTGTATACAGAGCTAAACAATACACCTAGTTAGCAAACACCCCAAATGGGAAGGTTTTGGGTGTGGATCCCTACAATCATGCACATGATATGCACTCAGTATGGGTTCCCCTTAGCCAAATTTGGTAACTTTGGTTAACTCCATAGACTATCAAGTAATGACCTTATTATTGAATATTGTAACTTCAAAGGATATTCTAAATGTATTTTACTAATGTAACCCAAGGGAGATGTTATTATCTGTCTGGTGGGGTGTTACTATCGTAATTGGTCATCATAGAATCATGAGGTAAAGACTCCATTGTAAGTCAGGTCAATAGTACCCTAATGAATATAATATAATATTGTACTGAGTCTTCCTAAGTGAAGTCAACCCACTTAGTTGAGTGGGGCTGACTTGTTAGGTTAAAAGTCAAGTGAAGAAAAAAGTATAAATAGAGGAGATGTGTTCCTCATTTGAACACACACTCAGTTGTGTATACTGCATAGGAGAGAGAGAGATATCTATCTGCTGGAGGGAGGCGCACCTATCTGGGATCTTGTTTTGTACTTTTTTATACATCTTATAGAGAGGAATTTTTGTTTGGTTTTCTTACTCTTGCGGGTTTTCTAAGATAAATCTTTGTGTTCTTTTGTGTGGCTGCACTTGTCTATCTTTCAGCGATCCCTTTGCTTATGGTTATGCTGTTATGATGCTAAATGTTATAAGATCTTATATAACCATTAAAATCTTAACATGGTATCATAACTACTCTGAAATAAGTCTTTGTGCAGCCAAAATAGTGCTACAACTACAACTATTGAAGATTAGGGTTTCATGCTTGAAAACCCTAAAAGACTAAAAACTAGTAATTTTGGGACTTTCGTTATATCTAGATATTGGAGAAGGATAATGAGCCTACACTTTTACAGGCCGAATATAAATTTGTTATGTACCCTTTGTAATGGTTTTAGCCTAAGATTCACTATAATCTAAGATATATGATTCCTCAAAATCAGGGTTCTAGCCTCTTCCAAGATTCAACCTTAAACATGTTACCTAAGGAGAATTGCTATATCTTTGACTACGAAAGTCCAAATGAAATTTCGCAAGATGTTCCAAATATGGAATGTACTATACTTTCTGTGGTAAAATTTTAAGACCTCAAAGGTGAAATAGTGACACGTCGCAATCTGTACAAGTTTGATATGATGAACAGTCTTGAAATAAGTCACCTTAGGAAACTTCACATAAGTCCCAATTGGTGAAACCCATTTTTCTCTAACCTGCGAGGTTGGAAATAGGACATACGAGGCTACCTCCATGAGAAATTTTAGACACATAGAGGCATCAATTTCGGAGCTACCGATAAGAAAATTATGTAGAAGAAATTGAAGAAAACTAGGGCATCAGATATTTTACAGTTTTGGTCATAGTTTTGGGAAAATGAGTGTGTTGCTCAGCTCGCCTTGAGGAGGAACATATTTCTATCCAATCAGATATGAAATATACCTAATTTGAAAAACATTAGGGTTCCTCTGTCAAACCCTAGGTCCACCGTAAGCAATATTCCCAAAAAGATTTCAAGCAAGCATCAGATTTAAGTAATCTCATTGGTCAAAGGAGGAGTTGCAGATCCCGAAGGAGATTAAGACAAAGCATAATAATAATCCTTCCAAAAAAACAAAGATAAGTATTTGAATTTTCTTTTCTATATATGTTTTGTATTATGCATGACAGAATGTTTGCATTAATGACAATATACTACTAATATGCATGTTATGGGTAAGTAGCCCATGGTGCTATACAACTCTCCATTGCTACTTATCTATAATGAAACCTATTTGCTAACATATTGGATTAGTGTAGAATATCAATGATGTTATGGTAGAAATGGAAGGCATTTGAAAATTTTCTTTGAGATATGGATGACTGTTGTATTGGCTAAAATAGTTGCATGATGCATAAGAATTTGTCTGTATGCATATGTCCTACGAAATGGTTCTAACCATGCAACTGATGCATTTGACTTGTAGGAAAGGTCGTGTACAACTGCCTACAAGAAAAAGAGAATGGGACTTGTTTCAAATAACAAGTAACAACAATTTAAAATTCACTCCAATAAAACATGAACCTGAAGCTCCCAGGGTCAGAGACACCATGACAGAAGAAATAGCTCCAGAAGAATATAAGAGAGCAGTAGATACACCTCGAAAGATGAAGAATAGTATGGCGAGAATTCCAAACCAAATATATGGTTTCAATACTTGAAGCGATGTCCGTACTGTCTTCCATATGGATCTACAAGAACAAGTATACAGAGTGAGGTTCATGGTTTTTCTCAAAAAGAATAGACTATGGCATGACATATTCTATTGACCAGACACACTTCTCGAGTAAAAGTATATATCGAGCAAAGAACCATATGTACATAATAGGATTTGTATGAGCTCATAAAAAACCCATAGATAAGCACATCCATGATCTTGAAAGACCACGTAGAGTGATGAATATCTTAACCTTTGCTACAAAGTTGAAGATGGAAACCTGTAGAAGATAACAAGCTCATAGATGGGTGCAACATGAACTTTTCGACAAAGTTCAAGATAAAGGGATCTTGGTATCTAGTAACCTGAGATGGATACATAGTAGCAAAATGATACTTGACACTCCAATATAAAATGTAGGAGGATGATGCTTCACTTCAAGGGGAGTGACTACAGAAGATCTCCGAGTTGGACATGGTACGACAGGATGGACAACTTTCATATGGACTAAGGCTTTACCAAGATTAAAGTGGGTTACAACCTTCAAGGTTGAATGCGGAAGACCAGGATATTTCGATGACCTGACATTGTGAACTCATGGTAGAAGAAATGATGGAAGAGTACCAGTCATGATTGGGATACAATACCCAAACCAGAAACCAAGAGTGTTGTATCTTCCAAGTAGATCTATAAGATAAAACAAGTTGCTGATGGAAGAGAAGATTTGTGGCCAAAGAATTCTCTTAGAGAAAAATAGTTGATTATTGTAAATGAAAAACTACATTTTGAAAGCTAATACACATTAGATTTCATTCACCTTGCAATGATTTAAGGTTGAAAGCTAACTCCAGCTAGATTTTCATTACGGTGCAATGTGACAATGTGGTTGTGTTAGATGAAAAACTACTTTATGAAAGCTAACACACATTAGGTTTCACTCATTATGCTATGTTGTTAAAAAGAAAGCTAACTCCAGCTAGATTTTCACAATGGTGTAATGAGCTAACACACAAGCTTTCCCTCATAGTGCCATGTTAGAAGGAAAGCTAAATCCTATTAGATTTCCATCATGGTGTATTGTATTTGATGACAATGTGGCAGTGTTAGATGGAAAACTACATTATCAAAAGCTAATACACATTAACTTTTACTTACCGTGCAATTTTTTCAGAATGAAAGCTAACTCCATCTAGATTTCCATCATGGTGCATTGTGATTGATGACAATGTGGCTTTGCTAGATGGAAAACTACACTATAAAAACTTACACACATTAGATTTTACTCACCGTGTCATGATTTAAGGATGAAAGCTAACTTCAGCTAGATTTCCAACACAACGCAATATGATTGATGACAATATGGTTGTGTTACATGGAAAACTACCTTATGAAAGCTAACACACATTGGCTTTCACTCATCGTGCTATGTTGTTAAAATAAAATCTAACTCCAGCTAGATTTCCATCATTGTGTAATGAGTTAATAAACATAATATTTTCTTTATAGTGCCATGTTGTTAGAAGGAAAGCTAACTTTAGTTAGATTTCCACCATGATGTAATGTATTTGATGATAATGTGGTTTTGTTGGATGGAAAGCTACCTTATGAAAGATTAACAGACATTAACTTTACTCACCATGCAATGTTTTAAGAATCAAAGCTAACTCCATCTAGGTTTCCATCATGATTCATTGTGATTGATTACAATGTGGTTGTGCTAGATGAAAAAATACATTATGAAAGATTACACACATTAGATTTCACTCACAGTGCAATGATTTAAAGATGAAATCTAACTCCAACTAGATTTCCAACATGGTGCAATGTGCTTGATGACAATGTGGTTGTGTTACATGGAAAACTATCTGATGAAAGCTAACACACATTAACTTTCACTCACCGTGCCATGTTGTTAAAAGGAAAGCTAACTCTAGCTAGATGTCTATCATGGCGTAATGAGCTAACACACATAAGCTTTCTCTTATAGTGCCATGTTGTTAAAAGAAAAACTAACTCTAGCTAAATTTCCATCATGGTGTAATGTATTTGATAACAATGTGGCTATGTTAAATGGAAATCTACCTTATGAAAGCTAACAAACATTAGCTTTACTAACCGTGCAATTTTTTAAGAATGAAAGCTAACTCTAGCTAGATTTTCATCATGATGCATTGTGATTGATGACAATGTGGTTGTGCTAGATGGAAAACTACATTATGAAAACTAACACATTAGATTTCACTCATCGTGCAATGATATAATGATGAAAGCTAACTCCAGCTAGATTTCCATCATGGCACAATGTGATCAATGATGATGTGGTTGTGTTAGATAGAAAACTACCTTATGAAAGCTAACACACAATATCTTTCACTCATTGTGCCATGTTGTTAAAAGGAAAACTAACTCTAACTAGATTGCATTATGGTTTAATGTATTTGATGACAATGTGACTGTGTTAAATGAAAAACTACCTTACAAAAGATAACACACATTAGCTATTACTCACCGTGCAACATTTTAAGAATGAAAGCTACATTAGAGAAAATTTCAACTCAAAATGGACCTCCTAAAATGAACTAATAAAATAATAGTTAAAATAATAAAATAATATTTATTAATTTTGGAGGAAGAAAAGAAAAAAAATACTTTTTTGTTTGTATTTTTGACATATCTCCCTGTGTTTTTACTCAAATTTCAATTGGGAGAGCTCGTTGGATGTGGAACTAAATTCCGCATCCAACGAGTACCCAATCAGCATACTTTTGATAGACTCCGCTACCCCAAAAACAATAAATACCTGAAAAAACAGAATGATGATGTCATCATTCCATTTTTCAGGTATTTCTTGTTTTTGGGATAGCAGGGTCCGTCAAAAGTATTCCGAGTGGGTACTCGTTGGATGCGGAATTTAATTCCGCATGCAACGAGCTCTCCCGATCGAAATTTGAGTAAAAACACAGGGAGATATGTCAAAAATACAAACAAAAAAGTAGTTTTTTTTATGATACCTATCCCCAAATTTATATTAAAAAAGTGTTTAAGACCTATATGGTATTTCAAATTTAAATAAATTTCATTGGCTAACACATGATGACATGGAATTTGAATAAAGTTAAAAGGCCCATTTTGAGTTGAAATTTCCTCCAATGACTCTAACTAGATTTCCAACATGGTGTATTTTGATTGATGGTAATTTGTTTGTTCTAAATGGAAAACTACTTTATGAAAGCTAACACACATTAGATTTCATCACCATTCAACGATTTAACGTTGAAATATAACTCCAGCTAGATTTCCATCATGGTGCAATGTGACAATGGAAATGTGTTAGATGGAAAACTACCTTATTAAAGCTAACACGCATTAGCTTTCACTCATCATGCCATGTTGTTAAAAACAAAGCTAACTTCAACTAGATTTTCATAATGGTGTAATGAGCTAACACACATAAGCTTTCACTCATAGTGTCATGTTAGAATGAAAGCTAACTCCAGCTAGATTTCTATCATGGTGTAATGTATTTGATGACAATGTGGAAGTCTTAGATGGAAATCTACCTTACGAAAGCTAACACACATTAGCTTTTACTTGTCGTGCAATGTTTTAAAAATGAAAGCTAAGTCTAGCTAGATTTCCATCATGGTGCATTGTGATTAATGACAACGTCACTATGCTAGATGGAAAACTACACTATAAAAGCTTACACACATTATATTTCATTCACCATGCAACAATTTAAGGATGAAAACTAACTTATGCTAGATCTCCAACAAAACACAATGTAATTTATGACAATGTGGTTGTTTACAAGAAAAACTACCTTATGAAAGCTAACATACATTAGCTTTCACTCATCGTGCCATGTTGTTAAAAGGAAAGCTAACTCTAACTAGATTTTCACCATGATGTAATGTGCTAACACACATAATCTTTTCCTTGTAATGTCATGTTGTTATAACTAAAACTAACTCCAGCTAGATTTCCATCATGGTGTAATGTATTTGATGACAATGTCACTGTGTTAGATGGAAAACTACCTTATGAAGGCTAATGCACATTAGCTTTACTCACCATGCAATGTTTTAAGAACGAAAGATAACTTCAGCCATATTTTCATCATGGTGCATTGTGATTGATGACAATGTAGTTGTGTTAGATGAAAAAATAAACTATGAAAGATTACACATTAGACTTCACTCACTGTGCAACGCTTTAAGGATCCAACAGGGTGTAATGTGTTTGTGTTACATAGAAAACTACATTGTGAAAGCTGACACACATTAGCTTCCACTCATCATGCCATGTTGTTAAAAGGAAAGCTAACTCCAACTATATTTTCATCATGGTGTAATGAGAAAACACACATAAGCTTTCCCTTACAATGCCATGTTGTCAGAAAGAAAGCTAACTCTAGCTAGATTACCATCATGGTTTAATGTATTTGATGACAATGTGATTGTATTAGATGGAAACCTACCATATGAATGCTAAGAGACATTAGCTTTGCTAGCCATACAATGTTTAAAGAACAAAATCTAACTATAGCTAGATTTCCATCATGATGCATTGTGATTAATGACAATGTGGTTGTGCTAAATGAAAAACTACATTATGAAAGCTAACACACATTAGATTTCACTCACCTTACAATGATTTATGATTGAAATCTAACTCTAGCTAGATTTCCATCACGGTGCAATTTGATAGTGTAGTTGTGTTAGATGGAAAACCACCTTATGAAAGCTAGCACACATTATCTTTTACTCATCATGCCATATTGTTAAAAAGAAAGTTAACTCTAGGTAGATTTTCATAATGGTGTAATGGGCCAACACACATAATATTTCACTTATAATGCCATGTTAGAAGGAAAACTAACTCTAGCTAGATTTCTATGATGGTGTAATGCATTTGATGACAATGTGGCCGTGTTAGATGAAAAAATACCTTATGAAAGCTAACACACATTAGCTTTTACTCACTATGCAATGTTTTAAGAATGAAAGCTAACTCCAGTTAGATTACCATCATGGTGCATTGCAATTGATGACAATGTGGTTGTGCTAGATGTAAAACTACACTATGAAAGCTTACACACATTAGGTTTCACTCACAATGCAACAGTTTAAGGATGAAAGCTGAGTTCATCTAGATTTCGAACACAACGCAATATGATTGATGACAATGTGGTTGTGTTACATGGAAAAACTACATTATAAAAGCTAACACACATTAGCTTTCACTTATCGTGTCATGTAGTTAAAAGGAAAGCTAACTCTAGCTAGATTTTCATCATGATGTAATTAGCTAACACACATAAGATTTCACTCATCATGCATGTTGTTAGAAGGAAAGCTAACTCCATCTAGATTTGCATCATGGTGTAATATTTTTTATGACAATGTGGCTATGTTAGATGAAAAACTACCTTACAAAAGCTCACACACATTAGATATTACTCACCATGTAACGTTTTAAGAATGAACGCTAACTCTACCTATATTTTCAACATGGTGCATTTTGATTGATGACAATGTGGTTGTACTCAATGGAAAATTACACTATGAAAACTAACACACATTTGATTTCATTCACCGTGCAATGATTTAAGGTTGAAAGCTAACTCCAACTAGATTTTCATCATGGTGCAACGTGACAATGTGGTTGTGATAGATTGAAAACTACCCTATGAAAGCTTACACACATTAGATTTCACTCATCGTGTAACGATTTAAAGATGAAATCTAACTCCAGCTAGATTTTCAACATGATGTGATGTGCTTGATGACAATTTGATTGTGTTACATTAAAAACTACTTTATGCAAGCTAACACACATTATATTTCACTCATTGTGCCATGTTGTTAAAATGAAAGCTAACTCCAACTAGATTTTCATCATGGTGTAATGAACTAACACACATAAGCTTTCCCTTATAATTTCATGTTAAAAGGAAAGCTAACTCTAACTAGATTTCCATCATGGTGTAATGTACTTGATAACAATGTGGTTGTGTTAGATGAAAAACTACCATATGAAAGATAACAGACATTAACTTTACTCACCATGCAATGTATGAAGAACGAAATCTAACTCTAATGAGACTTCCGTCATGGTGCGTTGTGATTGATGACAATATAGTTGTGCTAGATGGAAAAAATACATTATGAATGCTAACACACATTAAATTTCATTCATCGTGCGATGATTTAAAGATGAAAGCTAAATCCATCTAGATTTCTATCACGATACAATGTGATCGATGACGATGTCGTTGTGTTAGATCGAAACCTACCTTATGAAAGCTAACACACCTTAGCTTTCATTCATCGTGCCATGTAGTTATAAGAAAAACTAACTCCAGCTAGATTTTCATCATGGTGTAATGAGCTAACACACATAAGCTTTCACTCATCATGCCCTGTTGTTAGAAGGAAAGCTAAATCCAACTAGATTTGCATCATGGTGTCATGCATTTGATTGGAATGTGGCTGTGTTAGATGAAAAAGTACCTTACAAAAGCTAACACACATTAGCTATTACTCACCGTGTAACTTTTTAAGAGCGAAAGCTAACTCTAGCTAGATTTCCAACGTGGTGCATTTTGATTGATGGCAATGTGGTTCTGTTAAATGAAAAACTACATTATGAAATCTAACACACATTAGATTTATCTCACCGTGCATCGATTTAAGGTTGAAAGCTAGCTCCAGCTAGATTTCAATCATGATCCAATGCGATAATGTGTTTGTGTTAGATGAAAAAATACCTTATGAAAAATAACACACATTAGCTTTCACTCATCGTTCCATGTTGTTAAAAAGAAAGCTAACTCCAACTAGATTTTCATAATGGTGTAATGAGTTAACACACATAAGATTTCACTCAAAGTGCCATGTTGTTAGAAGGAAAGATAACTCCAGCTAGATTTGCATCATGAAACATTGTGATTGATGACAATGCGATTGTTTTAGATGAAAAATTGCACTATGAAAACTTACACACATTAGATTTCCTTCACTATGCAACAATTTAAATATGAAAGATAACTCAAGCTATATTTCCAACACGGTGCAATGTGCTTGATGACAATGTGGTTTTGTTACATGGAAAACTACCTTGTAAAAACTAATACACATTCGCTTTCATTCATCGTGCCATGTTGTTAAAAGGAAAGCTAACTCCAACTAGATTTCCATCATGGTGTTATGAGCTAACACACATAAGCTTTCCCTTATAGTGTCCTATTGTTAGAATAAAGATTACTCCAGATAGATTTCCATCATAGTGTAATGTATTTGATAACAATGTGGGTGTGTTAGATGGAAAACTACCTTATGAAGGATACCAGACATTAGCTTTATTCACTGTGCAATGTTTTAAGAATGAAAGCTAACTCTAACTAGATTTCCATTATGGTGCATTGTGATTGATGACAATGTGATTGTGGTAGATAAAAAAGCTACATTATGAAAGCTAACACACATTAGAATTCACTCACCATGCAATGATTTAAGGACGAAAGTTAACTCCAACTAGATTTTCATCACTGTGCAATGTGATCGATGACAATGTGATTGTGTTAGATGGAAAACTACCTTATAAAAGCTAACTTAAATTAATTTTCACTCATAGTGCCATGCTATTAGAAGAAAAACTTACTCCAACTAGATTTTCATCATGGTGTAATGTATTTGATGACAATGTGACTATGCTAGATGAAAAACTACCTTATGAAACATAACACACATTAGCTATTACTTATCGTGCAACGTTCTAAGAAGAAAATCTAACTTGAGCTAGATTTTCAACATGGGACATTTTGATTGATGACAATGTGGTTGTGCTAAATGAAAAACTACATTATGAAAACTAAGACACATTAGTTTCACTCATCATGCAACGATTTAAGGTTGAAAGTTAACTCCAGCTAGATTTCTATCACAATGTAATTTGTCAATGTGGTTGTGTTAGATAGAAAATTACCTTATGAAATCTAACATGCATTAGATTTCACTCATCTTGCCATGTTATTAAAAATAAATCTAACTCCAGCTAGGTTTCCATCTTGGTGCAATGAGTTAACACATATTATCTTTCACTCACCGTATAATGCTTTAAGAACGAAAGCTAACATGTTGTTAAAATGAAAACTAATTATAGCTAGATTCTCATCATCGTGTTATGTATTTGATGACAATGTAGCTATTTTAGATAGAAAGCTACCTTATGAAAATTAACACACATTAACTTTCACTCAACGTGCAATGTTTTAAGAACAAAATCTAGCTCTAGTTAGTTTTCCATCATGGTATAATGAACTTACACACATTAGCTTTCACTCATCATGCCATGTTGTTAGAAGAAAAGCTAACTATAACTAGATTTTCATCATGGTGTAATGTATTTGAGGACAATGTGATGGAATACTAACTTATGACAGCTATGTTCCTACTTCATCCCTAAGAAAAGGCTATGTCAAAACATACACTCTTAATGTGCATGTCATGATAGGACACACATTAGCTTTTACTCACTGTGCAACGTTTTAAGAACGAAATCTAACTTCAACTAGATTTTCATCACAATGAGTTGTGATTGATGACATTGTGGTTGTGCTAGATGAAAAAACTACATTATGAAAGCTAACACGCACTAGATTTCACTCATCATGCAACGATTTAAGGGAAAAAGCTAACTCCAATTAGATATTCATTGCGACACAATGTGACTGATGACAATGTGGTTGTTTTATATAGAAAGCTACCTTAGGAAAACTAACACACATTAACTTTCACTCACCGTGCAATGTTTTAAAAATGAAAGCCAACTCCAACTAGATTTCCATTGTGGTGCAATATGATTTATCACAATGTGGTTGTGTTAGATTTAAAATGGCATTATGAAAACTAACACACATTACCTTTCACTCATGGTGCAATGTTTTAAGAAGGAAACCTAACTGTAACTAAATTTTCATCATGGTGCAATGTAATTAATGACAATGTGGTTGTGTCAAATGAAAAAATATCTTATGAAAAGTAACACACTTTAGCTTTCACTAACTATGCAATGTTTTAGGAATGAAAACTAAATCTAGCTAGATTTCCATCGTGGTGCAATGTGATTGATGACAATGTAGTTGTGTTAGATGGAAAACTTCATTATGAAAGCCATCGCACGTTAGGTTTCACTCACCATGCCATGTTGTTAGAAGGAAGCTAACTCCACTATATTTCCATTATGGTGTAATGTATTTGATGGAAATGTGGTTGTGTTAGATGGAAAACTACTTTATGAAATCTAACACATTAGATTTTAGTCACTATGCAATGTTTTATGAATGAAAGCCAACTCCACCTAGATTTCTGTCATGGTGTAATGTGATTGATGACAATGTGGTTCTGTTAGATGGAAAACTACATTATGAAAACTAATACACATTAACTTTCATTCATCGTGCAATGTTTTAAGAACGAACACTAACTCTAGATAGATTTTCAACACATTCATACACATACATCAATAATATAAGTGCCATGTCCAAATTCAAATAGAAATTCGGTGGTTTTATCTGAGTTGATATCTATCATTCTCTAATAATTCTTGGAGCTTTTATTGTTATCTCTTCATATATATTTTATGTAATTTATATGTAAATTCCCTTTTGCTAGCACGCACAAGATGTAGGAGAACAATGTTTCGTGGCATACAAAAGGGCTACCCTATTCTTTTGAATTATTGGAACTATATTACTTTTTTAAACATACACTTTATATGGTTTAACCTTAATTGTAAACTACAATTCAAATGTGTTACATAAATTGGGAGGAGTTACAATGGAAAATATAATTTTGACAAGAGCAGACTATGTTGAACTCCTAATTAATGGTTAAGTTATTGGACTAGGAAGGGTTGAATCTATAGAAAACAACTCATTATGGTGGAGAAAGGCTTGATGTAGGATATGTTATGGTTTTGATAATTGATGTCATTGAACCACATTTGATTGTGGAAGATGTTGATGAAGGGGACCTACATCCATGGAAGATCATATATTTGAGGCATAACAAAGGTAAATTAAAATATTGAAGCACATGTTAAGTGTTTTTGATAGTACATTTATTGTTTTTATTATCAAATACTAAGATTTGTTTAATTTTCTATATAGGTGCAAATGCCTCTTCTGCATTTTCTATTGGAGATGGAGGTAGATCCTTTGCAATGTGGAGTGAAGGTGGGTGAAGGCTCCATATTCAATACAAATATTGGTCATAAAGTGCATGAAAGGATGGTAAATAAAGGGTCCATAGTGGTTAACATTGAGAAGGTGTTAAAACATGATGCTCTTTTTCCACATCCAACAGGATTTGAGAATACACGAGGGGGTGCATTGAGATATTATGAGATTTGGAAAGAATCATACTTGGAACCTCATTGTCATGATCATCCAGTAAATACTCCCCAAGATAGGCTTACATTCACATGTAAAAAGGTTTCTCTTACACATGAATGCATGGGAAAAAGCACATGCATTGCCAAAGGGATCATAGTTAATGTCAGTGAGGATGACATGTTTGAGGGTGAAATGTTAGGTGAAAAGGAATTCGGTGTTTTTGTGGAAGACATAGATAGAAATTATGAAAGATTTAGGATTGGGGATAATTCTATACATTGTTTGGTTAGATGGCCAATAAATATGTTGGTGGACAATGAAGGTGAGATTTTAAGGGTGAATGAAAATTTCAAGGAGGCACCCAAGGAAAGGACATGAGGTTTAATGGAGATATTATTTGTAAGAAAGCATGGTACAAGATACATAATATTCCTCAAAGCACCTTTATACTTACCAACATAATTTCCAACAAGGACATGTCAAAGGAATTCATGGTAACACCAACAAATTCAAAGCACATGCACATACTGTGGCAGCCATAGAAATATTACACAAAATTGTAATCGATAATTTATGTTTTTCACCAAACCAAACACAATAAGTTGAAGAATATGGAACACTTGCTCCTTTAATATTGCTTCCATCAACGTAAACCCAAACTTATTTGTTAAAAGATATCAATGAGGCTCTTTAAGAGCTCAATTTTCCATCAATATCACAACCAACAATGAGCAAGATTTGGAATACTCATTTTCCATATGTGGCATTCTCAAAGAACACTAACTTTAGTAAATGTAGTGAATGTATTGTGTTGAAAGCATAGATGAAGACAACGACTACAAAAGAGCTGGAAGAAAAGGCATGAGCTAGACTGAAGAAACATAAGAAGATTGTTATGTGTGGAAGATATTGCTACTATGCCCACAAAATTATGTCAAAGCGGTATCCAAAGGAATACTTGAGCATTATCCATGATAAAATGGACAAAACAAAGACTTCGATCCCCATATTATGTGTCAAATCAAAATATGTTGCAGGAACAAACTTGGGTTTGTCCTTGACATGTATGCTAACACATGGGCATAACAGAGGAGGTTTTGGTCATTTCTCCCTACCATTTGTACACATGAGATCACACTTTACCATTACATCTCTTGCAAAGCGCTTGAGGAACCTTGAAGACCCACACCTTGATATGTATGTGATTTTCTTTATGAGAGTGGAAGTTCAAGAAACCCACTTTCAAATGCATTACTTCAAAACTCTATTTACTCAAAATGTAGAGTGTACAAAGATGCTTTCCTATCTTTAAATGGAAGCTCAAAAAATCAAAATCTTGATTTTAAACCTCTTCCTCCACATTTGTTGTTACAACTGGACAATGTAGCTAGTGATGATAAGAATCGTTATGTTTTCATGTTTCTAGCACTATTAACTGCGTTTGGTGTCTTCATCACTATTGATGTTGGGTTCTTTCTTGTGGGGCACACCCATGAAGACATAGATGGAACCTATGGAAGAATGTATTCCAACTTGAAAAGTAAAAGATATATATTCTTTACTTGAGGTGATGGATACATATCACACAACAGAAGAAAAACGAGTGTTTCCACCTAAACTTACTAACAAAGAGTATGACTTGAAAAGTTTTCTTAATGGGTACATCAAGGAGGGGAAAAATGCACTAGTTGGACATCTTAATGTCCAATACTTCCAATTTCTTGTACTCAATGATGTTCCAATTATGAGGTATAAAGAATCCATCAAAGACATTAGGTGGTTAGAACGAATTGAGTTGTGGAATATAGACGATGAAGGTCATCCTATATTGCCCACAGGGAAGCCATCTTTCTTACATCGCAAAGACAATGATGTTTATTTAAAAGAACTAAAGGAAGGAATAACATCATACATAAAAATGTGGAAAGAGACTATTGGCAATGAGAAATCACCAATTATTACAGAGGGATGGAATAAAAAACTAGATTATTGGAAAAGAGTTCTTGATGCATTAGATGGTATCTACAATGACCATACACCCTTGGATGAAAGTGATTCCTCTTCTGATGATTTTTTTCCCAAGACAAGGAAAAATGTTAACACTAACGGTAATGCACTCCATGAAATATCAAGTATTATGGATGGGGATTTTGATAATGTGACAGATGAACAGGTATATGTTGGACCCAAATGCAACAAGCCAAAGCCAACATTCGATCCTAGAATTGATGTTGAGAAAGGAAAAATCTTTCTTGTTATATCAAGAAATGAGGATGAAGGAGATATGATTTGGATGGAAAAATCCACCTCAGATATCTTGCAGGATGATGACAGTGAGACCCTTCATATAAAGATTGATTGCTAACAGCCTATCTCAGGAAAATATAAGGGAAAACTTTTAGGAAAATATTGGGTACCAAATCTTGATGACACAGAAATTAGATCTATTCCAATTAATACTGTTGGGATATAGGGCAGACCCAAGTTTTATACCATTAACTTCGCACCAACAAAAGACCCACAGTGTTGGCCCCTTCAGCAACAGCCTGCGAACAGGCTGCAGTCTCACCCGAAACAGCTATGGGGTGCCACAAAATCAGGTTTCTGCAAGCAGAAGAGGGATATTATTGTACCTTTAGCCTTTAATAACTTATAATCTTACAACAAAGAGCTTAAACAATTACTTCTATAACTTCACAATTAGATAAACAAACAGTGACTTGCTTAACCCTTTACTGGGAATTCGCAACAAAGTTAGTATTTAGCAGTGATCTTAGTTATCAGTTATTTACTTATCAATGCATAAAAGAACAGAACAAAAACAACACAAAAGAACCACAACACAAGATATAACGTGGTTCACCCCCAGTGTAGGGGCTATGTCCACAAAACTATGTTTTATTCAACTCTTTACAAAAACCGCAGTTCTGATCTGCACACTCAACTGCAGATCCCTTCAAGTTCTCAAAGCCGCGCACACAGCTGCAGATATTTCCTTAGCACAAAAAAATCCTCTATGCACACAGCTGCAGAGTCGTCCATGCACACAGCTAGGACTTAAAATTCTTACAAAACCCTTAGACAGCTCTTAGCTTCGCATTACATTAGCATCATAAGATAATCATCAAAGGCCTAACCTTACTTCTTTACATAAGTTCCTATTTATACAGTGCACTATTACAAAACCATGGACTTAAACCATGGGCACCCAAAACCCTAAACCCTGGACTTAAACCATGGTTTTATTACAAAAAGAGGGCTTTTACTCAACCTCGACACCCCTAAGACTATTTTGAGTCATAACTCCGCTTACAAAATCCCACAAAAACCACGGATTTTCCACAGTTGAGGACCGTTAAGGTGCGCACCCCAACAAGCCCCTAAGACTCACCAGCGGCCCGTCCCGGGACACTCTACTACTTTTCTGGTGGTAGAATCTTGTTGGTGAAGGCCATACATGCTGTTGTCGACTGTTTGCTCCTTATTTATGATCTCCCTTCACACTCTGTTAGGATCTGTATCTGTCTCCATCTATGAATATCTATGAGGGTCATGGGACTCATTGGGCCTTCTAAATCTATCAGCGACCCCATCCAGGAGGATACATGGCGGGATCCTCAACAGTCTTGTCGTGAGGCCCTGTTCCTTTCTTCACTCCACCTAGAGTGAACTTCTGCCTTTCTTCATCCTAGTCGAGCATTTCTGCATAGGTGGATTCCTCAGAAGGTTCTGTAGACCTCTCTCCCTGAACTCTCGTAACAATTCCTGGACTACACAATCATTCAACATGGTGCTAACTGCAAACTCAAAGAAATGCGCAATGTAGGAGTCTCAGGCCGGTGTAGCTTGTTATAGAATCCTGCAACAAAATTTGTCATCATGGTGTATTAATGATGTCGAATCTGATAGAGCAGTGGAAATCCTGTCCACACGACACTAGATTTTCCCAAAATCTCATCATTACAGGTAGTTAAGGTAGTTCACATGCTGGCACCGCCAATTCTAGTTTGTCCCATCAGTCACATTTTAGGCTGCGACACACCTGTCTTCTTCGACATAACCACGAACTTGAGCTTCACCTCAATGAGTACCTTTGACACAATATTTACCTTCGACACATTATTTACCTTCGACACATCGGACCCAAGCAGCAACTAAAATGCAACCTTCGAACCTTGACAGTCTACAACATTCTATAGTTTTGAGAATAGCTTCATTATAGTCTAGTACCCAATTCCAACTATTCCTGGTACTTAGACTGTCCCTCTTGTTGTTACTGCTGATCAGGGGGGTCCCGGCTTATCCCTGTACTTCTTTAATCTACTTCCATTCACCATGGAAGGTAAAATTTCTCCATTCAACTTAGCTAGCTAGACTGTGCCACCATCAGTAATTCTCTGCACTATATATGGTCCTTACCAATGTGTCTTGAACTTACCCGGGAATTTCATGAATTTACTATCATATAAGAGCACAAGGTCTCCATTCTGGAACTGCTTCTTCTTAATGTGTCTATCATGCCATGCTTTTTCTCTGTCTTTCTGTACTTCCTGCTGGAACCCTGCAACAAATATATCTTCTTCAAGTTCTAGTATGTTTGCCAGCCTTTCTTTCATTATAGTTGATTCATCCATCTCTATGAAAGCAAATATTCTTAGGCTAGGAACAATGTACTCCATGGGCATGACTGCTTCTTATCCATAGACCAACCTAAAAGGTGTATGGCCTATCAACTTCTTGCAGGTGGTTCGATATTCCCATAGTACTACTGGAATCCAAAGATCCCAATCATTTATGTTAGCATTGCAAACCTTCGTCAGAGCATGTTCAAGGATCTTGTTAAAGGCTTCGACAATTCCATTTGCTTGAGGATGATAGGAAGTACTCTTCTGATGATATACTTGAAACTCCTCCGTCAATACTTCAATAGTCCGATTCAGGAAATGTGATCCTTGATCACTCAAAAGAATTCTAGGACACCCAAATCTTGAAAATATGTTATCAAAGATGAACTTTGCAGCTGTAGCAGCGCTACAGTTCTTGACTGGTTGAGCCTCGTGCCACCAAGTAAGGTATTCAGTCGCTGTAATAATGTATCTTGCTCCAGATTTCTTCGCAGGGGAATTGATAGGTCCAACAAAATCAATAGCCCACTTATCAAAGGCTTATAAGGTTACCTATGGAACTAGAGGCATCTCATCCCTCCTGGATGGTTTGTCGGTCCTCTGATAGATGTCACAGCTGTTGCAGTATTCTCTTGCATCCTTATGAATTGTGGGCCACCATAATCCGGCTGTCAAAATCTTTTGTGCTATAGCTTTTCCTGCATAATGACCTCATGCTGCTACCGAATGTGCCTCAGCCAAAATCAGTGGCTTTTCGTGCTCCAGGACACATCTGCATAGTATTTCATCTTGTCCCATCTTATACAGCTGTCCTACTATTAATGTAAAGTCGGCTGCTCTAACCACCAGCTGCTTCTTCTGCTGTGTTGTCATCTTAGAGGGTGCAAAACCTGTGGCCAAGTACTGCACAATGTTCTAAAAGTAGTCATCAACCATCTGGATGGAAAATAATTGGGCATCAGGAAGACCTTCATCCAAGCTAGTAGGCTCTTCTCCTGACTCAAGTCTCGACAAGTGGTCAGGTCCTAGGTTAAGCCTTCTAGGCTTAACTATGATCTCAAAGTCATATTGCTGAAATGGAATCAACCATCTGCATATCCTTCCACCTAGCACAGGCTTGTTAACCAAATACTTCAAAGCAGAATGGTCAGTGAACATCTTAAAATGAGACCCTAACGGATAATGTTGAAACTTCTGTAATGCATAAACCATAGCTAGACCTTCTCATTCTATCGTAGTATAATTTTTCTCTGCTGTGGACAATTTTCTACTTGCAAAAGAAATAGGGTGATCAATATTACCTTCTCATGACTGATCCAATATGATACCCAGAGCAATGGAGGATGCATCAACATGCACATGAAACTCCTTATTCTAGTCAGGGAATACTAATATAGGAGCAGTTACCAGTTTTTCCTTCAAAATATCCAAGCTTGCTTGACACTCAAGTGTCCATTCAAACTTAATATCCTTCTTCAACTTCTTTTCCATAGGGGCTGTGATCTGAGCATATCCTTTAATGAATTTCCTGTAATATCCAGTATGACCAAGTGTAGTGCGGAGTTGCTTAACAGACTTCGGAGGTGGCAGGTTCACAATAATATCTATCTTTGCAGGATCCATCATCAATCCTTGCTTACATACAATGTGACCTAGAAGAATTCCAAAAGGTGCACAAAAGATACATTTTTTTAAGTTCAAGGAAATCTGATGCTGTCTACACTTGTCCAGCATAAGTCTCAAACTAGCTATATGGTATTTCAGTAACCCAAAGATAGTCCAATCATCAAAATAAACTTCTAGAAACTTATGTATAAATTCCTTAAACGTAGAGATGACTACTCGAGAAAACATAGCAGGTGCATTGTTCAATCCAAAGGGCATAACTGTATATTAAAAGGATCCCATTTCTGTAGCGAAGGTTGTCTTATGTCAATCCTTTGGAACAATTCTGATCTAATGGTAACCTGAAAATCCATCGGTAAAAGAGTACACTTCTTGACCTCCGAAATTGTCTAAAACTTCATCTGTAAAAAGAGTAGGGAAAGGATCATGTAAACATGCATCATTCAGCTTTCTCAGATCAACACAGATTCTGATTTCTCCCTTAGTATTCTTCTCTTGCACCACCATAGGACTGACCCGATCAGATTCTTCAACAGGCTCAATAATTCTTGCAGCAAGCATCTTATTTAGCTCCATTCTAACATTTTCTTTATATTTAGGGTTCAGCCTATAAGAGCGTTGTTTCACAGGATTCACATCAGGTTTCAAAGGGATCTTCATCATTCCTATATCACAAAGGATGCCTTTCATCTCCAAGAACTTCATCGGAAATAAGTCCTGGTATTCATGGAGAAGTTGGGTCACTTTGCTTACCATTTCTTCATCCCAATAATCTCCAATGGTAGCATACTTAGGCTGTTCTTCAGATCCAATGTTTACAGTCCATGTCTTCAAGGGCTGAGTCACTTCAGGTGCTTCGACTGCTGGTCCGTGTACTTCGTAGTGTCCTTCTAACTCAGGAATGTTAATGTTGCACGGATCATCATCCTCGTCAATTGTGAGGTTATAACATTCTACTGCATTAGCTTCTTGTTCCTTCCAATCCGGTTGGTATTCCTCTAGTTCTTGATCATCAAACACCTTAGTGCGGATCAACCTAATAGCTACATCTAAAGCAAGAAAAACCTCATTAATAGAAAATGTCAACAAAAAACTATCAAAAAGAGTATCCCAACTTACAGTACCATGGCGAAGCTCGACCTCTGCATACTAGTTCTTTGCAATAGGTTCCAGGGTGTGCACAAACCTATGTACCAATTCTTCGTGAGGCTCCTGCGTCCATGCCTCGTAACACTGCTTCAAATGTTCCTGGAGACTATTCTGACCATTAAACCTGCTTTGCACCTCCTGAGGTTGATCCACAAATCTCAGGCGAAGATACTTCTGACAAGCTTCCCAACTGTGATTGTACTTTTTATGGCCATTCCACCATCCAGCTGATGTGGCTCTGAATGCTGAATCTAGGGTGTGTATTTTCTGTGAATCTGGAACTTTTTCTGAGAACTATTCAATAAATTCTCCTGGATCTGTCAAACCATCATAGGTAGGCAAAACTCTTTTATGTGCGCTAATCCATCTGAGAGACTTGGTAATTCTAGCGCACCGATGACCATGTAGCTCATATAGGCGATTCTCCCAATTATCTAGACCTTCGTCTGAATCAGACATGCAGGAGCTATCACACTGCCAGTCCATTATACCATCGGCAGTGGGTTCAACATAATCAGCTTCCTTAGCTGTGATGTTGTAGATGTGGTCCAGAATATCCCGATCTTCCTCTCTGACTGGATCTGTATACCTTTCTCCTTGAGATGGATCTAGTGGTACTATAACTCTCAAATCCTTCCCTTCGAAAGTCATCTGTCTCTTTTTAAGATTGATAACTGCATCATTGTTTATTTCCCACTCAATTCCTAGCAAGGCTGGATAGGGGTTTCTATCATCAATGATCTCAATGACTTCTAAGTCTGCTACAGTACTAACTCCATCTATATCCACTGGTACACTAGGGAATCTTCCTAGGGGCATAATCCTCTACTGATTGGCTAATCTCAACTGTATAGGGGACCAATCAAGGGTAGGTTTCCCCATTTGTTCTTATGTCTGCTTAGTTTAAATATTGACTTCTGATCCCAAATCTAAACTGATATTCTTCATGTCATACTCTCCTACCTGAGCATGTAACCTCATTTCTCTTCCAGTTCTTCTAACTCTACTAACATTTTTTTCCTTACCAGAGCTTCGCTGAGGTTCACAAGACTGGATAAATTTCTGTAATTCATTTAGATCATTCTATTTTTTTAATAACTTGATGCAATTCTGTAGAAATAATGACAGAGTACTTACTTGACCTTGTGAAACTTCTTGAAATTGTGACTGCTATCACTGCTGCTTGGTTGCTACTGATGTTTCTAGATCAGCAATATCTTGTCTGGCTTCCAGAAAAATTTCCTTTTATCGTCGAACATCGAATGCCGGAACCTTCTCTGGGGCCTTGCGAACCCAGGCTTCGCCGGGTTGTTTCTCTTTACTCGGCATGTCTGTCGTAGCTCCACTCCTTGTAACAACATTAATGGGTGGGACCGATATTTGTTCGACAACAATCAGTTAAACATTCTGACTAGGTTTTCTATTTCTTTCTTGGATCTTAGTTATCAATTGCGGGAACTGGTCAATGACATGATCGACTGCTCTATAATATCTACATGTCATAATGGGGTTCTGACAGTCTCGAGCTAGATGTCCTCCCTGATTGCAGTTATAGCAGATAACCTGGCCTCGACCTCCTCCAGGCATACCGCAACTATGACCTCTGAAACTACCTCAACCACCACGGTAACCATATCCATCATTTCCTTGTGCATCAAGATGGACCCTATAAGTGTCATAGGTTCGCTCTCTCATGAGGTCGAAGCTGCGACATTCATCTTCATTGTGGCCAACTGACTTACAAAACTTGTAGTATGGATTTTTAGGCACTTGGACATACCTCTGTAATAGATAACAATCTTTGGGTCGGTGCTGTCCAGTTGTTCGACAAATATCACAATATAGAACAGTAGGATTCAACGGGTTTGGTGCACCAGTATTCAAATAGTTTCTTAGCACCGGACACTATTCATTAGCATGGCCTTCTGTCTGACATCACGTACACCACACATCTTCGCGAATGGATTTCCCCTTCTTCATGTCGCGAAGCTCTAAATCCATTTCCACCAGCTGCGCTTGTATTTGAGCTATGCCAGAGTTATCTCTGACAGGAGCTGTTTCAAGCTTCATGGCAATCTCCAGAGCCTCTTGCTGATCAGCAACCTTCTGTTGCATGAGTGGAGCTCTGATGTGAGGTAATAATGCCGCAATGAACTACTCCTTATGTTGTTCCAGTCCAATCGCAAAGCTAACTTGATCTAACAGAACTTTGAATCTCTGATCAAAGTCCCAGACAGATTCACCGCGTCGCTGCTGAATCTCCTTCACTTTAGTGATGCACCGTGACTCTGATTTAGGCTTCTTAAATTATCTTATTAGTGCTGCTTTAATGTTAGCTAAAACGGGATTCTGAGTGCTAGATAACTTCATAAACTAAGTCAAAGCTTGGTCTCTGAAGGAAGTAATCAGCTGCGCTCTTCTTACATCTTGATCCGTAATGTTCTTCGTGGTCCACATAGCTCCGCATAAAAACCAAAACTGTTCTGGATCCTCTGATCCAGTTCCTTTAAAAACTGGTAGTTTGATGTCATCGTGCACATGGGCCATCGTGGATCTAGGGGGGCACGGAGGGGGAGGAGGGGGAGGAGGGGGAGAACTTACTGGGGTACACTGTCCTGCAATAGGGGTATCCAGGCTAGGGTTACTTTCAGACTGCGATAGGTTCTCGGGGACAACAAGTCTTCGCTGCGGGGTTATGGGAGGGTTTCTAAAAGAGGGGGTTTCTGTAGACTCAAAGTCTTCTGGGATGAAAGGGGTATACTCAGTATTCTGGATGGGGATATCGGATCAAGACTTCTCTTGTATCTTTTACCACTTCGCAGCAAACCACTTTGCTCGTCGAAGTCACTTCCAATCATAGGTTAGCAATAATAGATCTAACAATCTGATTCTATAAGCAGTATTCCTTTTTCAGCCCATAGAATTTTAATATTCAAACTAAATGTATTCAAGTACTTACCCCTTGGTCCTTTGAATATTTGTCGTTAAGCTTCGCTGAAGGAAGTACTTGTGTCGATGGCAACCTCCGTCACAAATGCTTCAAGGGTTCACGCTGTCCAGAAATCAACAGCTCGCGAGATCGGGTTGTTCACCCTTTTCAAGATGGCAATTCTCGCTTGGGTCCAGTTAGGAAACTGAGCTTCTTGGAAGTTCATCTGTCTCTCTATCAACCTGGATAACCATTGTTGCAATTCTATGAGTATACTACCAAAGAAACTTTCATAAACATCAAAAAAGATGTACCTTTGCAAAAATTTGTCCACACTACGACGAGGATCCTTATTTTCTTGCTCTGCAAACTTCAAATAGGTCTCTTCGATCCAATCACCAATTTATTTTATGGAGGGTCTCCAGAACATAGCCCTCGAGGTACGACGTAGATCCCTCTTTAACAGATACTGAGTTCAATCGGCAATGGAACCAATTTGTTGGGCTATAGGGCAGACCCAGGTTTTATACCATTAACTTCGCACCAACAAAATACCCACAGTGTTGGCCCTTTCGGCAACATCCTGTGAACAGGCTGCAGTCTCACCTGAAACAGCTATGAGGTGCCGCAGAATCAGGTTTTTGCAAGCAGAAGAGGGATATTACTGTACCTTTAGCCTTTAATAACTTATAATTTTACAACATAGAGCTTCGACAATTACTTCTATAACTTCGCAGTTAGATAAACAAATAGTGACTTGCTTAACCCTTTACTAGGAATTCACAGCAAAGTTAGTATTTAGCAGTGATCTTAGTTATCAGTTATTTACTTATCAATGCATAAAAGAACAGAATAGAAACAACACAAAAGAACCACAACAAAAGATATAACGTGGTTCACCCCCAGTGTAGGGGCTACGTCCACAGAACTATGTTTTATTCAACTCTTTACAAAAACCATAGTTCTGATCTGCACACTCAACTGTAGATCCCTTCAAGTTCTCAAAGCCATGCACACAACTGCAGGCCTCTACGCACACAGCTGCAGATTCGTCCACGCACACAGCTAGGACTTAACCTTCTTACAAAATGCTTAGACAGCTCTTAGCTTCGCATTATATTAGCATCATAAGATAATCGCCAAAGGCCTAACCTTACTTCTTTACATAAGTGCCTATTTATATAGCGCACTATTACAAAACCATGGACTTAAACCATGAGCACCCAAAACCCTAAACCCTAGACTTAAACCATGGGTTTATTACAAAAATAGGGATTTTACTCAACCCCAACACCCCTAAGACTATTTTGAGTCTTAACTCCACTTACAAACTCCCACAAAAACCACGGAGTTGCCACAGTTGAGGACCGTTAAGGTGTGTACCCCAACAAATACCATAGTTTGGGCATGGATGCCAAAGAAATAAGATTCCAGGAAGACCAATATAAATAAATGTGGTGTACAAGATGTACTGAAATAAGATCTAGTTTTCAATTTTCCAATATCAAATGTTCATGCCAATTTAAATGCTCCTTCATAATACATATGCATGGCATGATTTTTTGCATTACAGTTGCTACTAAGTTTGACCTTCTCCTCCCTTTTCCTTTTGATTTGATTTTGTGATGGTGAAGCCAAGGGATCAAATAAAATTACATACTGATTCCCATTGTGGCTTGGAAGGTCTACACTGGCCATTTGTGAATTTTAGATTCTAGATCATCGCTTATGCCATTTTTTGTCTACTTGTCTAGTGGAGTTCTTGTAGTCCATGTTTTGAAATTTTCATTGAAATTTTCTGTCAAGAAATGATCAAAATTTATTTGTAGTGTTGGCTCAGTATCTGATAATGATTATTCATGAAAGAGTAGTCTTAGCTCTACATTTCTTAAATATTCTTAGGACCGCACTGCCTTGACTTCAAATGATACTGACTTCTCTGTGATAAAGTAGTATTATTAGTGAGCTCATTAGCATCCAGGGGTTTGTGATCTATATAAAATCCTTTCAAAGAAACCTATTTCTCTACTTTTTTATATTATGAGGATGGACATCATGCTCTGCATTCTGTTTAGATGTTTTCTTGCCTTCTCTGGAGATTGGTTCCTGCAGGAGATCATTCATTTACTTACCATGCTTATGCTATTTATGCTTGAATATTGATGTTCACTATTGTGAGCCAGTCCTACTGATATTGTACAGTCACTATACAATCCTTTTCTCCATTGATTGTGTGTGTTGAGCATAATATAGAACTTGCAATTAAGCATATTTATGTGAATAACAAAAAATGGGTGAAGGTTTAACTGATGGGATCTAAGTAGGAATCAAAAAACTAGCAACGTAGTCAACCATTACCTCTTTTAAAATCCAAAGCCAAGAAGAAGTTCATGATGAGATTCTTCTTGTTCACAAGTTGTGTGATTTGAAGCCTACATTGATTTACAAATGAACCAACATTCTAGAAGAAATAGTTAGTTATTATGATATTAAGAAGGCGTCATTTTCATCTTGAGAAACTGTACTTTTAAGGAATCATTTTTGAAAAAGCATATGATGATATTAAGAAGACATGTTTGGTAAACAAACAAGCAATTACATATTCCTCAGTAAGGGATCATTTGAATGGTACATTGCATTGTAATACTCCTAAATTGAAAAAGGGCACTTTTAAGGAAGCATCTTTGAGAAAAACGGATGATATTAAGAAAGCATATTTTGAAAAAAAACAGATGACAACATATTTCTTCACAAAGGGATTTTCTGGAAGCTCGCTACATTTCATTGTAATACTCCCAGATAGAGGAAGGAGACTCTCCAAGGTGTTGTAATATTCACAGTGATGATTGGAAGTTGTCATGACAAAATATAAACAAATGAGGTGCACATTATCTCATGACAAGCCGACATTTCCCAATGATGACATTACACTTAAAAAGCAAAATTCTTTTAATTTTGGAAACCATAAATTTGATAAAAATACATGCAACCATTTTGGGTCTATTAAGGATTTATGTGGGTTTATTAATTATCTGTGGTATTTTTACTAGATATTTCTAGGCAAAATAATTTACAACAATGACCCTAATGGTACAGAAAATCCCTTGAACCTAAGTCCTATGGCTGATCCATCCCATGCCTTCCTATTTGAGCATAGACCAATTTACTATAGAGATATTTTACATTACCATTGAGGATAATTTTTCATAGAATAGTAGATATATTATTGAATATTGCCTTCATAAGAAGCATATGTTGGAAGATAGTTAAGATCACTAGCCTCTATGGGCAGGCACAACAATACCTTTTACAGATTGTCGCAGGTCCTATTTAATAGGATACCAGAAATATCATTGCATATTGACACATATGCTAGCTAGTAAAATAATTGGACACTATTAGCCCTATTAGTAGCATAGAAGAAATGGAATTGCATATTGGCGACCTTCTCCCTACTAATAGGATAATGAGAAAATGTATAATTGTATTAGAAGTCTCTTATGAAGAGGTTACTCCAGTCCTTATGCTAGATATAGATAGTAGCAGAAATTAGACTAATTGCATTCTCATGTTGAGAAGTGTCTTGTAGAGTGATGGCATTATGTTTAGTCAATTAGTTTATAGAAAAAAATGGTTACATATTGTATTGATTAGGAAATGTGGCATCTAAATGCCACTCTCTCTTGAGCAATGCAACAAATTATCTAAAAATTAAGGACTTCCATTGAAATTTTTTGTCAAGAAATGATCAAAATTTATTTGAAATATTGGCTCAGTATCTGATAATGATGATTCATGAAAGAGCAGTCTTAGCTCTACATTTCTCAAATCTTCTTAGGGCCGCACTGTCTTGACTTCAAATGAGATTGACTTCTCTGTGATAAAGTAGTAGTATTAGTGAGCTCATCAGCATACATGGGTTTGTGATCTATATAAAATCCTTTCAAAGAATCATGGTTCTCTACTTTTGTATATTATGAGGCTAGACATCATGCTCTACATTATGTTTAGATGTTGTCTTTCCTTCTCTAGAGATTGGTTCCTATAGGAGATCAACCATTTACTTACCATGCTTATGCTATTTATGATTGAATACTGATGTTCACTGTTATGATCCAGTCTTACCGATATTGTACAGTCACTATATGATCCTTTCTCCATTGATTGTGTGTGTTAAGTGGAATACAAAACTTGCAATTAGGCATATTTGTGTGAATCATTTATATCCACTATATCCGTTTCATGCTCTTTTACTATGATATGTCATGATGTATGATATTTAAAGGATCCTAACAAGTTGGTAGTTATTTGATCACATGTGCCAAGACTAGGCAAGCATGCTATTATTAGTTTTTATTTTTGGGGAAGAAGGGGAGTCTTTTTACAATATGTTCCAGGTGTATCAATATTTCCTGGGTTTGGTTTATAGTCATTTTCACATATTGATGCGCTGTTCTTCATTGGCTTTCCTATGTAACTGAGTCCAATAGGTCACAAATACATTTACATGAAATGTCATTATTGTAATGGCTTCAAAATATTGGCATGGATTTTTAATTTAGCACTGATTTTGGAGTATAAACAAATTAACGAAACAAAGCTTTTCAGACATTTAATTCATCAACAGGTGGTAAGAGATTCAATCATATGGTGCAATTTGAAAATTGTGAATGGAAATCTATTGGTCAATGGTAAATTTGCAAATGGTGTGTCACATTAAAAGGTAATATACAACTAGATTTAAGTTTGAAAATTGTGAATGGAAGTATATTGGTTGATGGTAAATTTGATAATGGTGTGTCGCATTAAAAGGCAATAGGCAACTAGATTTAAGTTTGGAGAGATTCTCATTTTGGCTTTTTCCTTTTCATACTAGTCCATTAGAACTAGATTAAACCAAAATTAAATTAATATTGGCAACCAAGCATCATCTTCTTTGGTTAGTATGAGCATGGTTAACCCAAAGATGTTTTACAGGATCCCTCATTATGTTTTGTGTTAGATCATGCTCCCCTTACAGTCCATCATTGGGATATGGGGAATTTGTTTACTCATGGTAAGATATGTGGAGCATTTTGTTGTACATACAATGATAAAAGTCAAAGGTGATAATCTAGTTTTCTCAAGTCAATGGCTACTCTAGAGAGTGATGTTCTTAACTTCTTACTAATTATTTTTTTATCATATTCTGATTCTAGCTGTTTGTACCTATTCTAGAGATTATTTTCTTACCATAGGCATTGATGATCCACAAGAACTGTGAACACTAGAACTCATGCCTATGGATGCAAATAGTGGCAACTAATGAACAATTTTAATTAAGTTGGTTTTAATTTTAATCATCAATCAATAGTGCTTACTCTGGTCTAATATATAATGATGTATTTAACTCAATTTTCTATTCAGTATAAGGTTGAAATTGTAAGTATAGGGATGAATGCATGATGCTTTCATGGTTCTTATTATTAATTGTTCTACTATTGATATACTCTTTCTCTGAGTGATTCAATACCTTTAATTAATAGCTCCCATTTTTTATCGATGCATATGCTTCAAAAAGTCTTTAAAAGTTCTTCCAGATTTGCATGTATCAAAGTTTTCATATTTCACAAGAACTCTGATGCATTCTTATAAGAATTTGTATTTCAGGGAGTAGAGATTACAATGTACACAATAACTACTTTGTATATTAAATGCATCTTGGAGGACACATCAACCAACATTCTAGAAGAAACGGTTAGTTTTGAGAAGCACATAGAGATGGGATCCATCTCTGACCATTTTGTTGAATGCAAACACCATTCCCAATTTTTGTAGATCACTTAAACAACTTGCACAAGAAAAATTAAAATTTTCGACTCTGTTTGGAGGAACAACCCTAAAAGACTGACTGACAAGATTATAACCCTTTATAAGAAAAAAAATATAACTTATGAAAGGCTATTTTGATGCGACCAAACTAAGAAAAGTATTTTGACAATGGTCTTGGTTCAATACTTTCTTACAAAGCAGAGCCATCTCGATTCCATCCCGCAAGGGTAATCTCTTGGGAAAAATAATAAATTTGACTATTTTGAAATTCTCATAATCTAATACGTGGTGTTGGATATCTTTGGTTTATGTCATCCAAACACTTGGGTGCCTCATCAACTTTTCCCTTGGAGCAAAGTTATTTTATGAAAGACCATATGTCAAAAAGTTAGATATACAGTCTTTCCTAATTACTTTGTCTAGTAATTGTAATGATTTTCCCACTTCATGCTGAAATGGAGAAGACATTAATTCAGAGTATACTTATGTATAGTAAATATACATTCTATAATTTCCTAGTGAAATTTTGATGCCTCAAACTTTTTTCCCAACTTTCCAAGATGATGCATGACATAGATAAAAATTCTGGAACTTAGAACATGCATTCCCTAAGAATTTGGTTCAATATCTGGGAAGCAACTTCAACTTTATTATATTTTCAGAAATATTTCATGAGTGAAGACTACATAGCATATATGGGTGAGGCCCTTACTAATAATTTTCTCTAGTTGATATATCACCTTATCCACCATACCCAACCATGCAGAGACCCCCAATGAATGTGATATAGAAACTATATAAGGTCTTTTCATCTCCACTAGATACATTCTTGTAGAAATAATATATCAATGCTATGTGCAATGATGCTAAGAAGAAGCACAGGAAATAGATCTTGCTAATAAGAATTCTCACAAGCATACACAGGAAAAATAGAGAGAAGAAAAGAGACTGAATCACATGAATGAAGAGATGAATATTGGTGTGTATCCTTCCATTGAATAATTATGAATAATACTATACATAAATAGTACATCCCTCATATTAAAATCGAATTGTATGGAAACAACTCATAAATCTAAAAAAGGATGACTTACAAAAATATAACAAACCCCGATAGGTGGCTAAAGCACTTACCAAATCTATCAAGGACCTCACGAGTTGGAAAAAGCATGAGTGAGTTGTCAAGGACATGGAAATAACATGCTAATACTAGAAAATGGAGAAAAACTAATGGAGGATGGGTTGGAAACAAAAGCTCCCAGTTTCCTAGTTGACTAGCTTTTATCTTATCCATAGAAAAGCAGGAAAAGCAGAAAAAGTAGAATAAAGCAGAATCTCCTGTATACTAATTCTAGATGGTCAAAAGGTGGTCAAGATCAACCCATAATTGGAAATAAATCATTCCTAGGATATAGATGGCATGTATTGACTTTAATCTGCAAGTGAATGCCAACTAATTAAGCTGGTGGGTGAATAATTAATCAAATAATGATTAATTATTTTATCTTAAGTTGTGAGTGGGTTTAATGTATTCCTACACCCCCCTATAATTATAAATTTATGATCGTATGACAAAAAATATGGATGCATATGGATGCATATAGGGCCCAGCAACAAGGCTATGGTCACCCTTTAACAATTATTATGTCCAGAAAAGTGAGGAAAGAGGCAAAACCACATGGGGAAAATCCTCCCTCAAGATAGGACAAGGCACAAAATTTGAAATGTGTCTTCAACATATCTTCATATTCAATTTAATGAGCTGACTGAACTGCTTCTGGATGAAGGACTTGTTGAAGAAATCATGAACTCCATGATCATGTGCTGGAGTGTAGAACCTGCAAGAAGGAAGAGGAGAGACTCCTTGTATCTCATCAAACTGATGAAATAGGAGCATTATATGAATGCTTCTTTCTACTTTCAAACTCTGATCTGAAAAAATAATCTGAAATGGAAAAGAGATCTTTGCATACTCCTTTCCAAAGAGTACAAAAATTAAGACAATTTATTTCACACCCAATTCCCTGAATAGTTGCAAAATTGTGATGTGAATCACATGTCAATATTCCAATATGATGTAGCACCTGTATAGATCTGATATGAGGCTGATAAAACTCTGATATATCATAAATATTAACATATGATATAGCAAGGAAAAAGGGTTCAATGGCTCCATGAGGATATAGGGCTAGACTAGGAAATTTATGAGCAACTGGGGAAAACTGATAGGTGTAAAAATATGAATGATGGATGGGAATAAGATCTGAAGCATAAGTGTTTAGAACATATCCAAACATGTTTAATATTAGTCCATATATGACTAAGGACATGGATAACCAGCCACTGAAATTTAGGAAAGACTTCAAACCATGTAAGATAAATATCACTGCATAAGAAACCAATGAGGAATCAACTAGTGAGCTTGGGATTTGTATAGTCTTTGGATTATTCAGAGGTATGGTAGATGGTATGGATGGTGGTATTATATGTGTATAAACCTGAAAATATGCTTCTAAATCAGAATCCAAAGGATCACATATAAGCATATCAATAGACTCATGGGAATACACTGGTAATGAATCCTCTGTATGAAAGGAGGAAATAAGGAAATGTTCAAAATCTTCAAGAAGGATCTGAGTATTGATGACAAGAACAAAGGAGGATATGCTGAAGCACATGATATCAAGTAATTTAAGTAGTATGACATAAATAAGGCTTGATGTGGCTAAGCAAACATCCTAGAAGTCATTGGGTTGCGCACCATCAATGAGAGAGGTATGCAAGAGGTGTGAAGAATCTGGCACATAGATATCATAATATAATATAGGATATTTAGAGAACAATGAATGGGTTATAGGATCATAATCAATATCAGTAATGGCTCCATACTTTACTTCTTTTTCATCAATAGTATCACAAGAATAAAAATCACCTTCAAGAGACACAGAAAAAGATGGCTCTTCAATATTTGCTTCTTCATTGAAGGAGGAAGCATTTGAATGAAAGAGGGAAGCAACAACATGAAATGTATGAGAAACTTATTCATCATGATCAACTTCATCATAGAATGTAGAGGCCAAGAAATCTTGAGAAACAGAACAAGAGGAGATGTTAGGTTTGCTCCATGCTTCATCTTCAATTTCCTGCAAACCAAAAGCTTTGTCCAAAATTTTCCAAAGCTCAAATGGAAATTCAGTAGAATCTATGAGATGATATATATTTGGAGACATTCCCAAACACATAATTCCATAATCTCTATCACAATTATTTATCCAATCAATCTTCTCTTCATAAGACTCAGGTTCACTCAATGCACCAATGGAGACATCAAAGAGACATCGCCTCTTCAAGTATGCACTCATCTTTGGATTCCAATCAGAATAGTTGAAAGGAGATAGTAGAGGAAATTTTGAATCCATATTGAATTTTTTGATATGCTCTAAGAGATACTCTCTGCAACCTACAAAACAAACTAGGAGAAAATCTTGTAAGCTACACAAGCTCTTCTTCAGAGAGGGATAGGAGACTGGATGTGCTCCTCAACTCTGTAGAACTTGATCAACCTTGTAGCTCTAATACCATGTATAAATAATATATCAATGCTATGTGAAATGATGCTAAGAAGAAGCACAGGAAATAGATCTTGCTACTAAGAATTCTCACAAGCATACACAGGAAAAATAGAGAGAAGAGAAGAGACTGATCACATGAATGAAGAGATGAATATTGGTATGTATCCTTCCATTGAATAATTATGAATAATAGTGTACATAAATAGTACATCCCTCATAGGAAAATTGAATTGCATGGAAACAACTCATAAAGCTCAAAAAGGATGACTTACCAAAATATAGCAAACCCCCATAAGTGGCTAAAGCACTTACCAAATCTATCAAGGACCTCACAAGTTGGAAAAAGCATGAGTGAGTTTTCAAGGAGATGAAAATAACATGCTAATACTAGAAAATGGAGGATGGGTTGGAAACAAAAGCTCCCAGTTTCCTAGTTGACTAGCTTTTATCTTATCCATAGAAAAGCAGGAAAAGCAGAAAAAGCAGAATAAAGTAGAATTTACTGTAAAGTCCTGTATACTAATTTTGGATGGTCAAAAGGTGGTCAAAATCAACCCAGAATTGGAAATAAATCATTCCTAGGATATAGATGGCATGTATTGACTTTAATGTGCAAGTGGATGCCAACTAATTAAGCTAATGGGTGAATAATTAATCAAATAATGATTAATTATTTTATCCTAAGTTGTGAGTGGGTTTAATATATTCCTACAATTCTTGCATGCTCTACTCTATCAACCTTTCACATAGCATTGATCAATGCATTCAAATTTGCAGCCACTAGAGTAAAGCCATTTTTGGTAATTTCATTTGCAATCTCACAGGCTAGTTCTATATTATTAGTCCTCAAGATCCCATCAATCAAAATGGAAGAAATTGTATTGCTTAGTTGATGTTTTTGGTAATTTCATTTTCAGTCTCACAGGCTAGTTCTATGTTATTAGTCCTCAAGATCCCATCAATCAAAATGGAAGAAATTGTATTGCTTAGTTGATGTCCTTGGTCTAACAGTACCTTGTGAAGTATGTGGGTTTCTCAACTTGACCAGCCTTACATAGGCTACCATTAAGAGTGTTATAAATACCAGAGGCAATAGGGTAACCCCTTATAGAAACATAATGAAGGATATGGAGAGCATCCTCACTTTTTTTTATGTTTCATATTCCCATAATTAGCGCGTCGGTAGTCCTCATAATGACATATAATATAATATAATATAAATTTATGAATGTCCAACGAATGGTCATTGAAGTAGATCAAAGGGACCATTGGGTACAAAAATATGAAACCAACATCAATCATCTTAATATAGATTTGAAAGGCCTTTTCTATCTCATTGACATTACATAGTTCATTTACAAGGTCACCAAGAAAGGCTTCATCAAAAGAATACACTTCATTAAGCATCCGTGTGAACAATTCTTTAGCCTTTAAGTTTCCCTGACTTTAGGTACCCATCAATTAAAGTTTAGAAAGAAATAAATTATGATGACATCCTTATTGGACCATTTCATTATATAGATCATGCACTTGATCCATGAATCTCACTTTGGAGAAAGCATCACTTTTTTGTCTATTTTGTCTTATATCATATTTGGAGATACATCTTATATCATATTTGGAGATACATTCTTTTCTATTTTACATGGAGCGAATGATTTGACAAAAATGTTCTAAGTAAAAATGTTTATTTGTATGTTTTGGGAAGAAATTTGGGAAATTACTCATGATCTAAAATAGTTTTTAGTGTTTTCTAATTTGGTGATTGTCTTTTAGATTATTGATGTTAAAGTTGAGAGGATTCATTATGATTTTTTATTCTAAAGTTTAAACACAAATTTAGAGAAAAATGCTGTCCATAAGATAACTCCAATTTTGAATTTTAACCTAAATGATTTTGGCAATTGTGATTCTATAATATTGGATATTTTTATTTCTCAGTTTTTACCCATTGGTATCTTTGAATGTTGGATGATTTCCTCTTTAATTTCTTTGATTTGGGTTAATTGAGTCATATGTTGTTTTGCGGTTTTTGTTTTGCTTTGAAAGTTTGGAATGCTCAGAATGTTGGTGCAATGACTGTATTAAATGGACTTGATTGTATGGTTACTCTTCTTGTTGATGCTTACATTATGTTACATTTTACTTTTATTTTATATGTCTTTAAATTCATTTCAGGTTTTATTCATAAGATGATGACTTGCCTTTGTATGTCAAGGGGTGGAGTGGCAGGGTTTTATCCTTGGAGGGACCACCTCGAATGGTAAGGATTCATATTTCTAAGGGACTTACTTAACTCGTCATGAACTAATGCAGGTTGTTACTCTTGTGTAGTTGCTTTTGTCGATGAACTTTGTCTACTACTGTGGAAAATAAAAGAATCCTACATCTACAGAACTACATCTACACTACATTATTCATGTTCAAAGTTGAGTGAAAAGACGACTAAAGTACTAGGAATAACTATACCTATGTCCTATGTTCATAAGGTTCAAATAATTATTTTATGGTATACATTATATGCTTAAGGTTTGAAACCTTAATGGCCTTGTAATATATACTTTGAAAACTATATGAAAAAATGGTCTATGGTTTACAACATATTCCATATGCCATTGAAACTTTGTATTAGCATGAAATTTGAGGGTTTTATGGTTTAAAAGTTGGAGGGTGGTGAACTATGGAACAACGACGTGAACAAACTATGGAGTTATGGGTTTTCAATTTGATTGAAAGTGGAAGACAAGGTGGTGACTTAAATGCTTCTTGGGAAGAGCGGGTAGAATGCCTCAAGCATAGGATAGGGTTTTCCAATCATTTCATTTTGTCTTTCTATGTTTTTGGTTGGGGATCTATTTCTTGCTGGTATCATGCCACACAACTCAATAGCCTTTCCACTCTCTCGGTTTTAAGAATTGTCATTGGTCTACACAATGTAATATTTTGGTTTGATTTCAATTCTTCTTGCATACTCCTTATAGAAATTGTGTTGGTTTTTGCAGGTGACAGAGCATGGCTCTATCGTGGCTTGATGGTGGCGCATTAGGTTTCCTACACAAATTATTTAGGTAATCCCTTTGATTTCCAAGGACGTCACTACTGTGTGTTTGGTTTTGACACATATTTCAAACGCTGGGTGGGGAAATGTATTGTTGTGTATAATTGTTGGTTGGGGTTCGATAGTTATTGTGTAACCAATGGATGTGATTGTGTACTCTTATCCATGGCTTTGTTGTATGTAAATGTTTGGGAAATAAGAGCTTGACTATCAAAATCTTGGCTCAGGTCTGTGAATAAATTCTTCATTTTTCAACACTCTGTCATGGGTTTTATTTAACATTTAATGGAATCTCTTTGTTTATATTTATGGTGTGTTTTGCTACTGACAGTTCCATTGCTTGCAATGTCACTATGTACAGCTTTATTGTGTATTTTATGCAACATATCATTACTATGGTATTGTGTGGTAAAATTGTTGTTGTATGTGTTTGTTAATTTGTCATGGTTGGGTCTTACCTTACGGTCGTAAGCATGAAACTTGGCTCAGCCCTTGGTGTGGATATGCAACTTGTATTTTTATTTATGTTTTTATAATGTTACTATGTAATGGATGTGAAGATAATACCTATGCTTTGTTTAAATTGTTGGTTATGTTGAAGACCTTTTAGGTAATCTGAGAGGAGAAACCTTTAATGTATAAAACACAAAGTTTTGGTTTTGTCAATGGAGCCTACATGATTCAATCCTAGGATTTTTAATGAATTAGTCTTTTGGTTTGTTTTGTTTTGTTTTGGGAATCTCACAAGATTCGATCCTATATGTATTTTGATTTAAATGAATAGAGGTGTAATAACATGCTTCTTAGTTTTGTTAATGTAAATTTATGGTTTTATCAACGAGATTCTACTAGCGTAATGCACTAGGAATGACTATGTCTTGATAATTTTGTTTATGTATTTTAGTTATTTTAATTTGATGTTTATCATCTTAGTTGTTCATATTAATACATGTAATGACCTATATCCAAACCTTCGCGGGTTTCGATGGCTAGGCTGGGTTAAAATATTTGTAATGAATGTATGAAATCATGAAGCTGATCCTCGATAGGATATGATGGTTGGGATGGGTTAATAATACTTAGTAGTGTTTATGTTTTCATAGCATGGATTTTAGTGTTTAATTAGATGTTTATTTGGTGATACGATATGATGTTTATGTTTTAAATATAATGTAGAAACAAAAGCATACTCACTGGCATTATAAAATCTTCCAGCATGTGGAATATATGTTGAGTTTGATTTTAATGGTTTAAGATATTCAAGCTATGGTTATTTTGTAGTTTATTTAGTTATTTAAAATGTTTTGGACATAATTTTAATTTTAATAGCTCAGAGATTGGATCTCTGGTCTGTATGCGTATAATTTTATAAAGGGTTTATTTCAGTGAATTCTCTTGTTTATTTTACATTTAAAGTTTGAGCAGAATTTCAATAGCTATTTTATTTGCAAAACTAGAGTTTTTATTTTAAATCTAAGATATGTAATTTTGACAATTTAAAACAATACTAAAATAATATAACCTATATTTTCCTATATAGGTAATAATGTGTGAGTTTAATGTTTTAAGAAAATAAATAAACCTATAGTATAACATCTATTCCTAGGGTTTATATAGAAATAGTTTAGTCTTTAAGGTTTTGTAAACAAAAAGAAAACCTAGATGAATCAAACATATAATATATAGATTTTCATTCAAGATTATAAACCCTACTTTAATAAAATATTCAAGAATGGTAGAGAAGGTAAAATCTCATACCTGCAATTTGTAGTTATTTAATGATTAGGGCCTAGATACTCAAGCACACATAATTGATAAGAACATAGACAATTCTTACCTTAGATATGTCAACCGAATAACTTGGGAACTACCACATTCCACCCAACCATGACCCATAACCATTTCTAGTTTCAATCCATATCCCAACAAGCTAATTCCAACAGGCAAGTAGTCTAGAGCTCCTAAAGATAAGGCTTCACCTATCTGGAATATCAAGTTCTCTACAAGATTGCTTTTATTTTTGGAAAATGCTCTCTCGAAACTATCTGGGGAATAATGATCAGATATAATAGAATAGGGATCCCCAAGCCTCTCTTTGGCTTGTGTATTTATAGACAATCTTTAGGAAAAAGGGCAGTTAAATTTTAGTTAGATCAAGAATCATTTATTTTCTTGAAATAAATTTTACTTGATTTATGTGAAATTAATATTTATTTAGCTTAACTTAGGAACTCTTTGACTTAAATTAATATTTATTGATTAATATTAATATTTATTTAGTTACTATAAGTTCTTTTTAACTAATACATATGCTTACTCTTTTATTCATAACATTTATAAACTATATATGTACATATATCATTGTTAACATTTTACTTTAGATATTATATAGCATTATCCCAATCACATGGTACTTTATTTAGCTTATAATCATTTCTTTTATTAATGCCTTCAGGTAGGGTTGTTCAACTAAGTTAGGCAACTCTAAACCTCCTTGCATGTTGGATTACCTCATATATCATGGTAGTTCTTCAGTGCTTGATGAGAAACGAAAATTCAAAATCACATTTAATCAACCTAAAAATAAGTAAGATGAGGTTAATGTTTTATCAGAGTCATTTTCACTCAACATAATTTAATTTTTAGTAAATCCTATCGTTATTCAGATCCCAAAATCAATGCTAAAAACAGGTAGTTACACTTAATGAAGTTACAGAGCCGCTTGCTCAACACTAATGCTAGGATGTACTTGTATAATACACCTAGGGATACAATGGCCAAGGATCCAATGTTCGAGAGATTATGCTCAACATCAATTTGGAATTCTCGAGGGATTATATCCAACACTTCCAATACTTATCTTTCCATGTGCTTCAGATATTTGTTCTCAAAACAAACGTTTCATAACTCGTGTGCCGCATAGCTGGCACGCAACACAAACATCAAATACTTGTGTGCTCCATAGCTTGTGCTCGACAAAAACATCAAATCACTCATGTGCTGCAGAGCTCGCACTCAACACAAACATCAAATCACTCGTGTGTTCTAGAGCTTGCACTCAACACAAAAATCACAACAATCATGTGCTTCAGCGTCCACGCCCAACACATATAATCACATACATGCTAAATAAACATATACATTGGCTTACACCCAATATATCTAAAAAATCATCACAATCATGTGTAGTGGGGTTTTACATCCAATCTACAAAATATAAATATCAAAGTATCATGATATGCAATGGGACTTATGCCCATTAATGTCAGGTCAAAATTCGGGATTTTACAAAGTCTGAGAGTGAAGAATATTTTAGAAGATATTTTGTTATATATATTTATTGGAACCTTGAATTATAACATTCAACATGAGGTGCGTATGTTTGAACCATCATCCCTAAAGAATGCATTCATGATGGAAAGGAAGGTTGAAAGTAAATTTATGAAAATTCCTACTAGAAAGGCATTATCCAACACATACAGAGAATATAATGTCGCCTTTTCTAAAGCACCACAAAGGTTGGAATCGCAACAAGTAGATGAAAGAAGAGAAAAGGGAGTATGCTTTAATTGTGACAGAAATTATAGTAAGGGACATAAGTACGATGAGAAGAAATTATTATACACATATTCTGAAGAGGGGTAACCAAAAGAAGAGGAATCATCACAAGAATATGTAAGAAATTACTCCCACCACATATTGCATGCATTGAATGAACTTGTCACTCCTCAAACTCTCAAGATCGAGGGTAACATCAAAAAGGAGAAGGTAATAGTGTTGATTGATTCCAGTAGTACTCATAATTTCATTCACTGTAAAATAGCCAAAGGTCTTAATTTCTTTGTATATCCAGCACTAGAGTTTCAAGTAATGATTATAGATGGAGGAACTATAAATTGCTTTGGGAAATGCCATAATATCAATCTGTCTATGGGGAAATATGTATTAAATAGTCCAATGATTGTTATCGCAATGGGTGGTGTTGATGTTGTCTTAAATGTCCAATTGTCGTTGGTAATGGATTTTAATTTTCAAAAACTTTTCATGAAATTTTCATGGAAAGGAAAAGAATATGAGTTAAATGGATAGGAAAAAAATAAGAATGTTTAGGATATTTTCTATAAATTCTTGTTGACACATTCAAAATAGCTCAGAACTATGGAATTGGAAATAGGACATACCAGGGTACCACAGGCCAAAGTTTCATATCTAGAGGAGTCAAAATTCAAATTTTAACTCAGTTACAAGTCGGCTCAAAACCAGTTTTCTACCATGGTTTGAGAAAGGTATGTCATTTTTCTTTTGAATTGATTTGAGTAGAAGGATCTATTTGATGTAAACCTTAGAGTGTGATATGTATTTATTGTTCAAAATTATAGCATATTGAACTGGAAATAATCACACTCCACTCAAACCCCCTAAGGATTCATCACCAACATATGATGAAATGGAAGACATATATTTTAGAGTGTCCAAGTTGGAAGATATGATTAAAGGAAATGTGAAAATTTATGACTTAGTCATATTGGAAAATAAGAGGGCTAGTAAAGAGGCTCTCCAAAGGATGGTTAGTAAAGAGGATCTCAAAGGAATGGCTAGGAAATAATTTATTCAAGGCTTGAAGGAATTAATGAAGGATATAAAACATATATTTATTCCTCGTGTAGATGATGAGGAAAAATATGATGTATTCCAGTCATGTCTCGAGAAAATTGAAAAACAATTAGTGATCAGTAAGTTGGAGCCCTCAAAGACGATGATTCACTACAACATGACAGTTTTAATTCATGTCCAAGGAACTACTTTATCCACAAAATTGAGATAAAAAACCTTGATGCAAAGGATCCGATCATGTGTATTTTTCATATGGAACAATTCTTTGATCTATACCAGGCGCCCACTTTGAAAAACGTAACTATTGCATCCTTATATTTAGAACCTAATCAATTTGTATCGTACCAACAGATTTGTGACCGTAAAAAGGACTATATTATCTATTGTTTGAATTGATTGAACGTTATGGGGATATAAATAGACACACCTTCTTTAGCCAATTGGTAAATCTCAAGCAATAAGGTCCCGTTATAGAGCACATGAAGCAATTTCAATAGCTAAGTCTCAAAGTGAAGAATATTTTAGAAGATAATTTGCTATATATATTTATTGGAACCTTGAATTATAAAATTCAACATGAGGTGTGTCTCTTGGAACCATCATCCCTACAGAAGGATTTCATGATGGCAAGGAAGGTTGAAAGTAAAAATATGGAAATGCCTACTAGAAAGGCCTTCTCCAACACATACCGAGAAGATAATGTCACCTCTTCTAAACCACCCCAAAGGTTGACACCCCAACAACTAGATGAAAGAAGAGAAAAGGGATTATTCTTTAATTGTCACAACAAGTATAGTAAGGGACATAGGTGCATTGAGAAGAAATTATTCTACATAGATTGTGAAGAGGAAGAACCAAAAGAAGAGGAATCATCTCAAGAAGAGGTGACTTCAAAAGAAATAGAAGAGGATACTTCAGAAAAAATTACTCCCGCCATATATTATCATGCATTGGATGGAATTATCACTCCTCAAACTCTCGAGATCGAGGGTAACATAAAAAAGAATAAGGTAATAGTGTTGATTGATTCGAGTAGTACGCATAATTTCATTCACTATAAATTAGCCAAAGTTCTTAATTGCTTTGTATATCCAGCACCAAAGTTTATACAAATGACTATAGATGTAGGAACTATAAATTGCTCTTGGAAATGCCATAATATCAATGTGACTATGGGGAAATATCTATTGAATAGTCCAATGATTGTTATCTCAATGGGTGGTGTTGATGTTGTCTTAGGTGTCCAATGGTTGTTGGGAACAATGGATTTTAATTTTCAAAAACTTTCCATGAAATTTTCATGGAAAGGAAAATAATATGAGTTAAATGGTATCAGAAAAAAACCAAGAAAGGTGATAATCTCAAATGGTATGCTAAATTTGTTAAAGAATGGACATCAAGGTGTAGTTCCACAATTATTCTCATTAGATGTTCAAACCTCAAAGTTCCTTATCTCCCCATATCTCCAAAGAGTACTTTGATAATGCTATCCACTTAATTCTAGGAAATTCTTCTCCTAACATCATACCTTACTGATATCCTTATAGCTAGAAGAGTGAAATTGAGCGTATCCCACCCTAAGTTACTATGATACATGAGGTCAGAGGATGGTCATGCTAATACATGCTTCTCATCTTACTATGATGACGATGGTCGGATTCCTTCTAGGAGAGGCTATATTCATTATTCAGCCGAAGGTACCGCTCTCAGGTTCTTTATGTGGTTAGGTCGGTGAATTCGACATCCACCTCTTTACTAATAGAGGAAGGATAGGGAGGATGTGGATGTAGGTTAGAATGGGAGGATGTGTTATTTGGTATTGTTGAGGGTTAGGTATTCCTTGAAGTTGAGATAGTGGTAGTAGGTACCCATCTTTCTATTGACTTGTTTAGTTAATAAGTACATAAAAATAAATATATGAAATGATAAATATGATTAACTGTTAAAAATTGACAATGTTTAAGTATATATATATATGATTGCTTGTCACGCTTAAATAGTGGTATAAATTATCATATGTCACTCAGTTAAGGATATATTAATCAACTTAGGTAATGAATGGTTAATTTTTTAATGTGTAGAATAAGTTAATTAATCATTGTATGCAAGCACTATAATAAACAATTAACATAGTTTTTTTCAACTGAATGCTTCATGAATGTGAGGTGTCATAGATAGAACATTAACACTAGAGAATTGTATTGTTTAATTAATAATCATGATAAATTAAACCATTAAGGGTGCCTTGTTTATTAATACAAAGATACTATGTTTATGCAGAGTTACTTATCGATTAAATAAATAAATGTTGTTGTTACTATTCACCATTAATAGTAACAATAATTATTGTTATTATTGTTATTACTAATATTAGTTTAATAATAATAATAATATAAATATAAATATTCTTGGATACACCTAAACTTTAATGAATATGATTAAATGAAGTATTAATTGTCCAAATTATTGTACATGGTTGGTAATATATATATATATAGTGGTTTAACCAAATGAAATGAGATAGTGTAACCTAATATTGTTATATTATCCACTTGAAATGATTATTTAATCTTTATTTGAAAATTAAAGCATGATGATTGAATCGGAATAGATTGAGTAACAAGAACATAAACATCCTCTTCATGAAAAGTCAAGATATTTCCTATGATGTCTAAAACTTTTAAGGAATAAAGTGGTACATTGAATTACCATTAAATGAATGGTTATGTAAACAAGCAAGTAGTAATGATTCTGTGAATAAATAAACAATAAAAGTCAACTCAAAGATTACAAACATAATTAGCATTAAAGTATATAATTTCTCAAGAGAACCATGAATCAGATAACAACATTGAATCATTATTTTATCTTCAATAGAGCAAGCGTATTAAGGATTAATACTCCTAAAACATTGGGGGGGTGGAGTAAGTACGAAGGAAGGGGGAGGAAAATGGGTATTAAGGGAATATATCGTGGAGGAGAAGAGGTGGGTTTTTATTTGAGGAGAATAGGAATTAGTATTTTTTGTGGAAATTGAACCCAAGAGATAGAACAATTACACTCACAAAATTGCTAATCAAACATGCAAAATTTCACCAAAGGAGACTCAAATTGAAGCATAACACTAATCTGTATTGAGTA
>LPNX010081250.1:0-19780 GCA_001517045.1 Pseudotsuga menziesii | reverse complement strand
TACCTGTCTTACACTGCCTTTTGTTGCATCATTGAATGAGCAGCCTTGTACCTTGGTTACACCTAGGGACCCCAAACCACATGGATGGCTGATATGAGCAAGAAGGGAGCCTTACAAAATAAAAACCCTACCTCTGGAGATGTCTAAGGCACAATTTATGGCAAGGTAATGATCAAACATGGCCTAAAGAGATGAATGCCCTAACTTATTTGAGCTATAGAGCACGACATGTGGTGGGCAAAGTAGTAAATGAGCATAAAATTTTGAATTCCCTCTTCAAGGAGGTGGCGAGGCATGTTGAAGACAAGAAAGGGAAAGAAATAACCCTAATGGAGAACTTCCATACATTTGGAGGCATATTTTCACCTTTTGAGGCATTTGGGGTCAAGGATACATTGTTTGAGGCCTTTTCAACATATTTGGAGGCAAACTATTTGCATGAGAAAGTTCCATGTGGCATTATTGAACCATCAAAGGAAAGAAATTTTCTTATGAAGATGAAAGTGGCATTATGGACCTATTCCATGCATTCAAAGGAAAAAGGAGCAAAACATCCCACATGGAGGAGCCCCAGAGCATGACATGTGGCAAGGAAAAAGGCTAAAGGAGGAACAACCTAGCTCAAAGTGATGACATGTGGCGATAGAATTGTTTGAATGGTCAAGGAATGTCTCTTGAAGAGTGGAGCTCCAATTCAAGGGTGAAAGGGATGATCTTTATGGCCTAAATCACAGTTTCAGCCCCTAAAGGAGGGATGTCCTCAAAAGGACATTTTAAACATGTTCAAGGGTGCATTTGAGACATTACACATTCTTTGAGGCATGAGGCACATATTTGGAGGAGCTTCCATAAAGGACAAGGTGACACATGTCAAATTGTGATTAAATTAAATCCTAAAAGCACTCTAAAGAGGAGCACCATACTTCTAGGGTTTGGGATCCCATTGATTGTTATTTTAATCATTATCGTTCAACGTAAAATGTATACATAGAGAATAGATTCATTTGCTAAAGGCGTGATCTGAGTTGTGGAGTTCCCCTTCAAATTTAGTTGAATATCTTTAGGAGGAATAGAGTTTTTGGTTGTTCATTCAATAAGAAGGTTGTTTTACTTTGTCTACTTCATCTAAGGTTTCATGTTATGGCTATTCCTTCTTTGTTGGATGCTTGTACATTATTCTTTGTTGTTATTTCATGTTTGTGATGGTACATCTTGTATAAGGGTTCACACTTATTCTTGCATAATCTAGTGAGTCTGCAGGCCGGCGAGCAGGAGAATAGTACTTGGGGCTGGTAGTGAATCATGAAGTGATAATTTTTATTAAATTTTAAACTTCCCACAGTATTTAAAATTACTACTTTCTAACTATGAACTTCTTAACATTGATAAAGGACAAGGGAGAAGCTGCAACTGCATCATTATTGAAAACACTAAAGCATATGAACAAAAGCTAAGAGACAATCTCATAAAGCGGCCACAAATTGATCCAGTTAGTGATTCACTATTTATGATTGAAGACATGAATTAAAAATTGACATCAATTCAATACACTTAGTTAGGTCAAGCATGTAAAATACCCATGAAGACGATCTGTGAATTCTAGAAACTTGCTCCAAGATATATCATTTTCCCTTAGTTGGGTTCCCAGTTCCTTCTTCTTTGCAGGGATCACAATTGCCTTGGAGCGCGAGACTCCACAACTTGACTATCATTAAAAATTCAGAAACATTATCAACATGAATTTTACAGGGCAATGTGAAATATCACAGATAGAAGAAATAACAATGCCCAACTAAAGCATGTGCCCTCTTGAATATTTCAAATATATGAAAAAATCATCCAATTCAACACTATCCATGAGATGGAAAATGATCTTGTCACTTTTATTAATTGGAAATTTAAAAATAATGTGAAATTAGACATGGCATTATCAGAATATCAGCCAAATCTATTTCCTGTCAATTCATCTTAATATACAACAGGCGCAATTTTTCCTAGAACCAAATTGTTTTCTATGTATTTATAGTTGAGCGAAATAAAAAACGGTTGACCTAAAGAACTGACGTTTACTGAACATCCTCAATCAAGATGGTTATAGGAGATTGGTCAGAGTAAGAAAATATGTTTATATAAGTCAAGAATTATGACATGGATAAATGAAGTATTTACCATTGACCCTAGGTATTTGCCACATAGTATAATGACGGATCTGGTAAGTCTGACCTACCTTAATGGTAGGAAACCAAACCCAACAAAATAATGAAGTATAAACATAGCTGCAAATTGGAGTTTGGACATGATTGCAAGAGCCGAAATTCTAGAGCCTGGCAACTTGCGAAGAACCTTAGCAAGAGCCTTGCAACTCCATGATAACCTTTGAAACCCAATTCTCCGAAATTGAAACCCTATTAAGCTTTGAAACTTGATTCTATTAATATATAGGGATGAAATTGGTCCCATTCTACCCTAATGCCAGGATTTATGGATGAATTTCAATAAAAAAATCTCCATAAGGAAAATCTAGGGGCGATTTACACTAGAATTTAAATTAACAAGCAAAAAACTTGGGCGAAAATTCTATCGGTGGCTTCCATGGCCAGAAATCAGGGGGCGATCAAAGAATTTTAGGGGAATTTCTACAGGAGAACAATGCTTCTCCATGCTCTCCTTGTGTAAATTGAAAGGCTATTTTCATATTGAATATTAATTTTTAAATAAATAATGGGCTATAATTTTTAAATTTTTAAAATTTAACCATATAAAAATTCGCCCACTGAATTTTCTAAATCCCTATAATTTCACCCATGGGCTAAGATTCGCCCCTAAAATCATCTCTGATATGTGCACACACATACAGAAGATCATTCCGTATATAGGTTCACATATACAGAAGGACCTTCAGTATATGTGCGCACATATTCAAAGGGACTTCAATATATAGGTCCTTTCATATGCACATGCATATACGAAAAGATCTTCCATATATGTGCGTGTATATACAAAAGAGCTTTCCATATATGTGTGTCATGCATATATAGAAGATCCTTTCATATATGCATGCAGATCCTTTCATATATGCGCATGCATATATGAAAGGATCTTCTGTATATGCGTGTGCATATACGAATCCTTCTGTATATGCACACGCATATAGGGAAGGATCCTTTTGTATATGCGCACGCATATATGAATCCTTTCGTATATGCATGCACATATATGAATCCTTATGTATATGCATGCACATATAGGGAAGGATTTTCTGTATATGCATGTGTAAATACGGAAGTGTTTCCATATATGTGCATGCATATATAGAAGGATATTCCGCATATGAATCATTTTGTATATGCACACACATATACATAAGTTCCTTTTGTATGTGTGCACGCATATACAGAAGTGCTTCTGTATATGCACGCACATATACAAAAGGATCTTCCGTATATGTGCGTGCATAAACTATCTTCCGTATAAGCACGTGCATACACGAAAGGTTTTTCTGTATATGCGAGCGCATATACAAAAGTATCTTATGTATATGCACACGCATATACAGAAGGATCTTTCGTATATGCATGCACATATCATACATGCGATGTGAAGCATGTATATATGGAAGAAATTTACAATACGCCGAGTTAACAATACATTTTTTAAATAAGGTCTTGCATTTCTAATTTCTACATAAATTAAATTCTACTTAGGTCGAGTTAACAATATATACATAAATTAAATTTCTAATTTAGGTACTACTAATTTACTTTTTTGTACATGCTTGTATGAGATTCGATAAGTGATCATAGTCTGTAGAAATATGTGTCTGATCATCTTCCAAATGGTCTATTTCATTAACTCCCTTGAAATCGGTGCCAAGTGTCACTCGATCCCATGTATCAACTGTATCTATATACTCACAATCATCCCATTCATTGATGCTACATGAATTGCAAAAGAAAGCCTTCAATCTTGTCCAAATTTGTAGGCCGAGTTGTTTGAGCTTCTAATTGAATGAAACTATCGAGTTCCATGCACTGTGTTCACCCGATGTGTTTGGGATCGGTCCACATTTGTCACCTCCCGGAATATTCTCCACACTAGGTGTTTCCTTGTTGCTTGTTCTCCCATGACAGATGCACACCATTTCACTATAGATGCAGCAACTCGAAGGAGAGCACCTGTAAACTTCATATATTCCCTTCGAAGGGCAGTTTTTATGCATGCACCAGCACCATCATGCTCTCCTTTGCCATGACCAGTTTCAAAGTAGTTCTGTATATGTGGCACCTTGTATTTTATGTGCAACAAACACAACCATTGAAATGCACGTGGATTCTTGAACTCTCCAGCACAACCATCTGACCAGATCAAATGACGCTAAAATGGTATATCCATAGCTATCACATGATCGTAGAATAATTTAAAGCAATGTTGCACGTAATGGATGTCATGGGTCCGATCATCACTTATGTAGAAGTGACTTTCTTTCAGTATCACACGTTTCTCTTCATTGCTATCTGGCCCATGTCGATACGTGATATGGACCATTATGCTCACCTCCTCTGAGTGATAGTATTGACTTTGTATTTCATTTTTTGGTTGTAGGGTGTAATTTTCCGCAAAGTCAACCACTGATAATATTGTTTTGAGAGGGAAGGTGTCCTGAAATATTTTGAATTGCTCATCTTGCCACTGTTCCATATCAACATGTTGAATGTACTGTTGGATCTTTCCACGAAACTCTGAAATAAAATCACATACTTGCACTTGGTGTAAAAAAATAAACAGTGTTATAAAACAACATAAAGATATGTACATGAATATTAATATGTCAATATTTAACAATGTACATTATTATTATTCGTGTACATTGTCACCTATGAAGTCACCAATTTAAACTTCCTGCTTTCTTTCCCATCATGTAGCTGATATGTCTCATACTGATAGTTCTGCTTCTCAACAATTGCATTCTTGAATGCTTAATCTTCACTCTCATGGATGCAATCAAACCATAATGATAGCCCACCACAATTGTTGCAAGAACCCTCTACACATTGTTTTAAGTAATGTGTCTACCCATCTTGGCTCAGACACATTATGTTATGGATGAAATCTCTGGATGACATTGGCGGTACTGTACTTGAGCATTCATGCACATGGTTAGGATGCAAAAAATGATGTATATGTGCAAATGTATGATAATATAGATCAAACTCTATGTGGTATCTACAATAACAAGTGTTTCGGATGGTATTGATTCTAACATACCAAGGCTTTCATTTTTCAAAAGATATTTGCCCGAGCCTTAGCTCTACGTGGGAAACTTTAAACATCTTGAACAATTGAGTTTGTGTCATGTCAAGATAATTTTTAACATGAGGTTCATTGTTCATAGAACCCCTACAGTGTTTTAACACATCCTTTTTGTTAGAATAAGGCCTAGTGCTATCGTGCCAAAACGTGTGCACTAGGCCCTTCACTGCTTCAACTAACTTCATGTTTTTCCAGGGAAACCTACCGCTAAATGCCCATAATGTTTCCATTTGTCCCTCTACATCAAGGTTGTCTCATCTTACTGAATATTTTTTAAGTGTCTTTGGATGTAAAGGCACAATTTGTGATGTGCATTTAAGTAAACGACGTTGTCTTGTGGATCTACATACAATTGATTTAGCCAATATGTGGCGAGCCACATTACAGTCCTGTGAACGAGTTTTTTTACCAATTGATGTGAATGCAGCAGCAAGATATTTAATAATGTGATTACTTGATTCGATATTCTTCAATGTTCTTATTCCCAACTTTTTTCTAACACTTGTCATATTTCTAGATTTAAGCAAAGATAAAAACAATTGGCATTTACCGGCTTCAAATTTGTTATCAAAATATTGTTTCATTATTTGAGAACAATGACGAAGGATAGTGCATTTGGCCACCTTACCTTCCATGGAAGTCAATTCGCTCTCGTCCACTTGTATGCGTTTAGGAGTTCTCTTTCGTTTTGATGTGAGATTTCTTGTCGTTTGAAATGCTGGAGTGACGTTTACATCCACTACAAGCTGACAACTTTGATAGGAGATTGAACCACCTGGCATGGTTGTTGCGGAGTCACATTTGCATCGTGAGGAACATAATTATTGAACTCTTCACAATATTGTTCGCTTAATAATGGACCAAGAATATCATCTCCCCTATAACCAACTTGCCTTAATGTTGCATTATCTTCCTCAACCTCTACGTGAGGTATCTGTTGAGCGGGAATGGGAATTATTTGCTCATCCAATGAATGCCGACGATTTCTTGAATCTTCCCTCTTCTTTTCCTTTTTATTTTCAGATTCTTCCAATGTAAGCACCTTCCTTGCTGACTTTTTACCTCTATTACGTACATTCCCCATTGAAATCTACCCAAAATTGTACAAAACCTATGGATTTGTGTAAGGAATGATTAAATTGTAGGTTTAACAGTTCTCTGTGCGCGGGTTCATAAGAATTATGTCTTTTGCTACAGTAAACATGGCCCACGGCCCGCAACCCAATATTGTTTATAAAACACATATCACATATGCGATATAACGCATGTATGTTTAATCGCATATGCGATATGAATACACTTCTTTTTACTTAACGGGAAGTTTCTATTACGTGATCTCTAAATCACATATGCAATATATCGATTATGCGATATATTGCATATGCGGTATATCCAATATGCGATTTAGTGCATATCAAATATTTATAGTTGATAACCTTATAATGGAACCCATACCCATCGTTAAGACCTCCAGACCTATCCTTGGACCATGGTAGTGTCTTCAAAACTATCTCTTGTCTGGAAATATTCATAAAGGTTCCCATATGACCATGGTCAACGCCTCATGAACAATATTCAATGCATAAAATAGTCTAATGGCACATATATCCCATATTAAGGCTAAATATCCCCTTTAAAGGCCATGTGTAGTGGTTTAAGACTTGTTTCTATTACATTATTGTCTTATTACCATGGTTAAGATCCCGAGACCCATCCTTAGTGCATAAAACCTCATAATGACACCCATATCCCCTTAAAGGCCAAATATTCCATATATAAGGCATGTGTGTTGATTTAGGGACTTATTGTCTTGTCTTCCATGACTATAGTCAATGTCCAGAGACCCATCCCTCCCATCCAAAACCCTATAATGGCACCCTTATCCCATTATAATGCCATTTAGACTCCCAATATTCCATCCAGACGGTATATGGGGTGGCTCATGGCCCAACATTACATTGGCTAAGAGTGGGGTGGGAGTCAAAGGAGGGAGAGGAAGATATAGAGGGAATCATGGGAGGGAGGGATGGGTAGGGCACATATATGGGGGGGATGAAGGGAGGATAAATATAAGAGGAAGGAAGGGATGGGTAGGGGAAAGATATGAGGGGGGACTGGAGGGAGGACAAATATAAAGGGAAGGGATTGGTGGGAGGGGAATAAATATAAGTGCGAGGGAGGGCCCTGGGGTCTTAGACATTGTGAAGGGATGAAACCTCTACTTTAGGCCCTAAATGAAGCTTCTAGGCATCTAGGACCACCAATAACACCTTAAACCACCATATGTTACCTCTTGAGGCCATTCTTAGATTTGTGTGTGGGCATTGACACCATTAGGTTGTTTTAATCACTAAGGATGGGTTTAGAGACCCTTGACATGGTTGAGCAATTGGGAAACCCAGGTCAGAGATACTAAAGGAAGCTTCTAGGGATCCACATGAAAGAATAATATATCAATCCACCACACATGACCTCTTTAGGGGGTCTTTGGCCTTAGATTAGGGATATGTGAGAAATTGGGATTTTTTTTACAGTAGTTATGGGTCTCGGGGCCATATGCATGGCAATGGGAGGAACCCCAAGCCTTGGGCCTTAAATGAATTCCTTAGTCATTGAAGGCCAATAAGGACACTTCAAACTACCACGGAGGACCTATTGATGGTATCCCTACCCAAAAAATGGGGATAATCATGCCATCAAGAGGTTTTAAATAGTATACATGGTTATCAAGGCCTTACACATGGTTGACGAAGTAAACCCAAGCCTTAGTCCATAAAAGAATATTATATCCAACCACGACCTAAAATGATACCTCGAATCACCTCACATGACTTACAAGCACTAGGTATGGGTCGTGTGGCCTTTGACATTATTGAGGGAGTAACCATTGGGATTGGACTCTAAAAAAAGCTTGTAGGAATCCATGACCATGAAAGACACCTCAAATGACTAGCCATGACCTCTTGAAGTTACCCTTTCCTTCAAGTGATGACATGGATACCGTTAGAAGGTTTTTGATAGTAGATATGAATCCACGGGTCTTGGACATTGTTAAGGTAGGAAACCTAGGCCTTGTACCATAAAGAAAACTTCTTAGAATATAGTTTTAAGACTGAAATTTGATCCACCATACATGACCTCATGAGCATATTCGTAGCCTCCATGTGGGGTAATTAGAAATAATAGGATGTTTTAAGCACTAGGTATGGATATCAAGGTCCCGTACATAGTTGTGGGAGAAACCATAAGCCGTAGGTCCTAAATGAATTAGTATACTAATCTTGACCCAATAATGATGCCCTGAACGAAAAAAATCACGTCTTAAGAAGATATTTGGCCTCCAAGTGGGAATATTAGTATGATTATGAGTTCTCGAGCACAATGTATACATCGTGGAGCCTCAACATAGTCGAGATATGACACCTTGGCCTTAGGCCCTAAAAGATGCTTTTGTGTGTCCACAGACAAAAGTAATGCTTTAAAACAACATAAATGATCTCGCAATCCTTATCCTCATAGTGGATGTGTTGGTACCATTAGGAATATTTTAGAGCTAGATATGAGTTTCGAGCCTTAGATAAAGGTTAGGCAATAAAGCTCAATCATTAAGTCTAAAAAGCATATACTATGTCTTAAGCGCCATGAACAAGCACCATGGACAAGTGCCTTGAACCTCCAATAATTTGAGCTCATTATCCACAACCATTCACAAGTTTTAGGCTAAGCGTCATCCTTTTGCCACATTAAACCGCTTTGGAGGGGGCAATAATTACCATGATCTTTTCTTTTTACATGGGGTTTCTCCCAAAGACTATCCACTAACTTGGTAAACTCTTTTTTACTCTTGAAGCCACTAAAGCCAAAACGCATATGCGTGTTTTTAAAATTTAAAAACTCGGTGGGAATAAGCTTTGGCATTATGTTCTGAAATAGCTTCGGACTACCGAACCTATTGGCTAGGACAAATAAACCAGGGCTATTTCCTGTCTTTTAGAGCTCTATCAATATGCTCAGTTTCGATGGCGTGTTTTGCTATGACAAACACAATATTTTTTTATGAAAATTTCGAATATTGTAGAGTACGATCTTACGATTCTCATTATGTAATTTTTTCCTTCAAAAGTATGTTTTATTTATTTATTATTATTTTTCTAAATGACACACGTCAGTTTTAAAAAATAGATACATCAATTGTTTTTTATATACCTTTTGATTTCCTTCACTGTTTCCCAAGAAAACTATATGGTGCACTAGAAGAGAGCAATCTCTACAATCTTATATATAGAAATCAAGGATTTCATTAATTTTTGCCCCTAAAGTGTTGCACCCGCACACAACGTTTTCATTTCAAGCTTTTCTGACTTCAATAATTAATAAAAAAATAATAATTCATGAAAAATTCTGAATAAATAGTAGGCCCATATGTCCTTTATATGTCTGCAAGATTTTACCCAAAATTGACATCATTTACCTCATATATTGTTGCACCCACACAAACATATATGTTATGATGTGCTAAAAATTTGAAAACCCAATTTAACGGAAACTAATTTTATAATCATTTACACACATTTTTTATGCATAAATGTTATATATTATGAAAGTTGATTCAATTACCTATCTTTTGTCTTTTTACTTCATCTTCAAATATGTTAGGGAAGTACCCCTAATTGTCACCTAAAGTCAGAGGTTCCAGGTTTTTCCAATGATTATGTGGCATCTAAAGTGTTTTTAAAGGAGTCCATGATTGTGCATCAGCCCAATATCCTTCTGTATTTCTGCACGTATATATGGAATATCCTTTGCATATATGGAAGTGTTTTTCGTATATGTGCACGCATATATGGAAGCTCTTCCGTTTGTGCACACACATATACATAACCACTTCCATATATGTGTGCACATATACAAAAACTAATTTCTTATTTGCGTGCATATATATACGAAAGGATATTCCATATATGCTCGCGCATACCATACATACGACATAAAGCATGCATATACTGACGCACTTTACGTATATGCACTTATGTATGCATGCACACATACAGAAGGTCCTTCAGTATATGCACTCTTCTAATGTGTATGATTTCTAATGACATTGAGGGATCTAAGTGGACTTATGAGCTATGAACTAAGATGTACAATGGTTTATATGATTGATGGCGGGTCCCTCGTTGGATGGTGTCATTGAAATGTCCATTGTCAGTCTACCATCCAACTTGGAATGTGTAAGGCCGGCTTCATAAGTCTACACAACCCCCTACTCTTGATGTAAGATAACATTTCTCATCCATCAAATTCCGAGTTTGAGTAGTATTGTTAAATACTACTCTGTTATGTTTCCATCAATTTAAGACAGAAAAAATTAAAGACCATCTAACTTTCAGCTTTGTTTTACAAATATTTCAAAATTGTAGAAAACAAATACATGGCTGTAGATTAAGCATAAACAAAATCATTATTCAAAATTGTAAACATATATTTCTTAAAGAAATAATAATAAAACAATATAAAACATATTTGTTTGCAATGTTATATAATATAAAAAATAAAGAGAAGTCTATTCATGTGCACAATTTCAAGGTTGTAGGCATTTCAAGAGTTAGAGGCACTTGCTATGGTCTTAGGACTAAAATCAATGATTGTGCAAACCATAGAAATATCCTTAAAATTGTTAAAAAATTATAATAACAAAGATGTATATCTTTTTTATATTGAATAGTAATAAAAACATAGAGATAAAGTAAGATAAAACATTATGATAATGTTAATAGATTATTTTTATGTTTTTGTATAACCATAAAACACAAATATCTTTTGTTTAAAACTACTATAATTTTATTTATATTGTCTATTTTAAAATATATAATTTAGAAAAAGATTAATATCAAATAATTATCTTCCTAAAATATTTTATTTTATGTTTATTTATATTTTTTTATGAAATATATAAGTTATATTTTAAAAAATAATTACATTCTTTGAAGTGGAACTACCATCTTTGTGAGAATAGGAACATTGAAGATGAAAATCACTTCTTCTTAGAGTGCCCTAGGGAAACCCACATTAGATCTCAGTTTCCTAATCTTGGTTGTAACACCGACCTTCTTAGCCTTTTAACTTGTCAAAATTATAGTGAGCTTGGAGAGCTTCTCACCAAGCTCATCATCATTCTTCATTCTTCATAATATGATTAATAGTTTTTAATCATTCTTCATAATATGTATTTATACTTGTGTCACGTATCACGTAGAAAACTTCTAATGTTATTTTTTATTCATGTATTCATACTCGTGTCACAAGGAAAGCTTCTAATGTTTCCTTTTTATTATAACATTTATATTTTTAATTATTTAAAAAATGATTTTTCATATTAAAATTGATTTTTTTTAGACAATCTCAAAAAATGAATATTTTTTGTCTTCAAGCTTAGCCCAAAAACTAGGGACAAAAAGAGTAGTGGTGTGATTTTTTTTAACATTTACCTAACCAACCTCAACGTGTTATTTTATAAATAATATTTTGGTGTAAATTGAATAAATCTTCATGAATGCGACTTTTTCAAACTCACATGAACAATCCATTAAGAAAGTAGTGCCAAATAAATCTAAAAAGCCATGTAGATATATTTATTATTCACACGACATCCACACAATATCTGGTCAACATTTTGTGTATAGTAAATGACAATTAATTAATAAAACAATTATAAATTGTATAATTATGGAACATTATTTTGATCATTGGAATGACTAGATGAAAACATTTATTAACCTAGAAGTTATAATATGGATGTTTATAATTATTTAAAATTTAGAAAGTGATGCAAAAACATTTTATGATCTTCCCTTAATTTTTTTGTTCTCTTAAACAAAGAGTAATTAACAATAAGGCTAGTCACACGTGTAAAACAATCATTGAAAATTAATTATATAACAAATTCTCACAAATTCCCTAGTGAGGATTGTGGATAAGAAAGAAAAAAAGTCATCAAAAGATTTAGATTTAGTGAAAGATATCACCACTAAACACATAGATACTCACTATGTAACTTTTTGAACTCAAAACTATATTAACAACTTTTACCATCAAATATAAGTATTCCTAATACTATATGTGATGTTGTTCAAAACATAACCATACCACACAATAAAAAAATACAAATTAAATATAATTCAATATCACTAAATTATAGGTAATCATACTCACAATCACATAATTGTTTTGTTAAGCATCCATCTAACATATAACCATAGGTTTAAAAATACTCATTAAAAAGGACATGATAGCTCCATTATTAATGGACTAACATTATGAGTAGAAAATAATGTCCCAAGCTTTTTAGATGAAAAATAGCTATTATTTTAATATGAGTTTAAAACACTAAAATTTTATTACAAATCAATTTTTAAATGGAAGAAATTGTTAATTAATTTATATTATTTTGGGATTTTAATGAAAAATATTTTAACTTAAAATTATATCTAAGATTAACTTAAATTTATTTTCAAAACAATTGTTTAATAAACTAAAATAAACATTTAAAAAAATTATTAATATAAAATAATAATAAAACTCCTTAATATAATAATAAAAAACTATACTATATTTAAAATAAAATAAAATAAAAAAAATAAAAAAAATCCAAACCCTAGTAATCCTTATTATAAAGGCCCTACTCTATTATAAAGCATATAAAATAACAACATAACAAAACTAAAGCTAAGGGTTAAAACCTAAAACAAACCTTGGATGTTTGTTTGAAAAATATTTTTTATTTTTTATTTTTAACTAGAATGGTTACGAGATTTTATAGAAAGGATGGGGCTAGGATTACTCCGAATCAGTCATTATTACAAACAATCTTCAGTCATTTTGAGGACATCTTATCGGCCCCTAACAAAATCCACCGGTCTACAAAATGGAAGCCCAACGGGCTTCTTCTTCATTTACCCTCAGGACTCCTTGATTCAATAAGAATCCCTCATTTGCCTTTACATGCGGATTCCTTATTCAACCCACGCAAAATATGATAAAAAAGATGTGAAGAGAAGTAGTACATCACTGATCTCAATCTTTGTAAGACTTTGTTGAGCAGCGGATCATTGAACATGGCATTTGAGGATAGAGTCTTTATCAAGATTTTCGAGTCTCCGAAGACTTGAATATCTTTGATCCCTTTCTCCCATGCTATCTGGCAACCTTTTAATAGGGCTAGTATTTCTGCGTGGTTGTTGTATTTATGACCAATGCCCCAATTGAAGCTATCAACACTTTTACCATCCGCAGAGTAAATTACCTTGCCAGCTCCTGCCCTCCCTAGATTGCCTTTGGAGGCACCATCAAAGAAGATCGAAGCTTTCCCTTGAGTCCTACACCAAATTTGAAAGTCAGCTTCTGAATCTCTTCTTCGCCATTTTGGGGTTATGCTTGGCCTGACTGGAACCTTATTCCGGTCTCTGAAGGTGTAAGTAACCATCCATTTTTTTTCATCCAGAAGGAACGAATGCCCCTTCTTAAAAGAATGAACTCCAGCTGTTTCAATGAGAAATGCTTTGGATTTTCCAGCCACCTTCAACGGTTGCTGTTGAACATTGTTAAAAATATTATCATTTCTGGCCAGCCAGATGCTCCAACACACGTACTTGGGTATAGCCTCCCAGATTCCGCTCCACGCAGACTTACAATGAATTGGGTGAGGATATCTCATTTTCCAAGTGGAATATAGTGCTAGAATTGTTGTATTCCCCGGGACTGAAACATTTACACCAAGAAGAACGAGTGACCACACCTCCCGCGCGAATTTACAGTTCACGAACAAGTGTTCGTTGGTTTATGATTCTCTACAACACAATATGCATTTGTGTGGTCCAATGATGCCACGTTTTGCTAGATTCTCTCCAGTTAATACTTTTCTATTCATCAAAATCCAAAAAAAGAAATTTACCTTTGGAAGGATGCCTTGATCTCAGACACATTTCCACAGATCTGTTGGGAGACCCGATTCATGCTTTTTTTGCTGAGAATAAAATCCTTGGGCAACAGTGTATGTGCCTGTTTTTCCCCAACCCCGACGATCTTCCTCTTGCATGTGAACTGGGGCCAGATCGGTGAGTGCAATAAGGAATTGCAGTTTTTTATTTTCAGCATGATCAAGCATACGTGGAAGAGACCAATCGAGCTATCCACCGTTAACGTCCCAACTTGAAATGTCTACCAGCGTGAAGACCCCACGCAGCTTCAGCTAGTTTCTAATGCAATTGATTCCCTCCACGGTGTCTAGAGGAGGCTTCGCCATGATGCTATCCTTCCACAGCAACGTCTTGTTTCCTCTGCCAGGAATTCTGAAGATATTGTTTTAAACAAATTGTGGCTTCTCTTGCATAAATTCCAAGTGACAAACCCATCTTGGGAATTGATTTTCTGAAGACTGCATAGGGACTCTCCTTTCGTGTACTTTAATCTCAGTATTCTACTAACTGGATGTTTGCTATCTGTGTGGAGTTTCCATAGAATTTTATCTCCGAGTGCCAGGTTTGCTAATCTTGGATCCCGAATCTGAAGGCCACCATCAGCCAGAGGAAGCTTGACATTGTCCCACTTAACAAGGTGGAATTTCCTTTGGTTTCCTTTACCTCCTTGCCATAAGAAGTCTCGGATTAACTTTGAAAATTGATCCATAATTGATTTTGGTGCTAGAAGAAAAGAAGCTTGGTAGACTAGCAGAGAGGAGAGAACTGCTTTTACTAACATTAACTTTCCAGCTTTGTTAAGCCATTGACCTCCGCATGCCTTAATTTTTTATCTTATCTTATTCATCACATCATTCCACAATGAAGCTCTGTTAGGACCCAAGGTGAGGGGAAGCCCCAGGTACTTAATTTTATCCCAACTAGCATAGCCTGAGAAGCCCAAACTGTTTGCAATTCGTTGTATGACATTCTGTTGATCCAGGAGGATATTGGTGGCCACCCACCTATTCCTCTTGGACCCCCACCATTGTTTCTTTCAATTTTCCAGTTTCCTTAATTGTAGCACAATTTACTATTTTTGGCAGTTTTCGGGTCCTAAACTTTCGGAGCCGTTTTGAGGCCCTAAACGACGTTTTTTGGCATCGAATGGTCGGGAAAATATGAGTCCATTTCAGACTCATTTTAGACTCAATATTTGTTATTTGTGGCTGTAGTCCTTAAGCAGATCTTTCTAATGATATATCATGCGCGTCAAATGGAGGTAGTATGCTAAAGTTACGACACTGGGATGTTGATGTACCAAGTTACCCAACGGGGCCCACATTAAGGTGTTTCACCTCCTAGGGTTAGGTTTTTGGATTTGTAGGGTTTCCATTGTTTCTCAATAATATATAGGCCTTTGAGCCTCATTGTAACACAGAGTTCAGAGGCATGTAGCCGCCACATCTCTTCTTAGAGATAAGCTACCAGCACTCTAGCTAGTTTATTTCCATTCTGTATGTAAACAAGTTTCAGTTATTGATTAATGAAATGAAGTGTTATTTCCACTGCATATTTGTTTTTATGATTATTTGTGTATTATGTTGCATTCCTGCATAAATCCGGATCAGTGGTATTAGAGCAATCTGCTCTTTCTCGATCCTTCTTTGCATGTCCCCAACGAGGGCAGGGTATAAAGAGTTAGGGCTCGATCTGGTTGAACCTTTGCAAGGTCAGCCTCACAAATCCCGACAGCCACCCATGGGGGACGAAAAGAAAGACAAGGGCACAGAAGATCCTATCAAAATGTTGCTCGAGGAGGCCCTTGAAAAACAAAGGAACGCGATGATGGATAACTTCGCCCAGATCCTTCAATGACTTCCCACTGGCGGCGCATCTGCATCTAGCAGGAACTTTGGAGGTGCAACCCCTTTTAAGGTTCAAGTAAACTTCGACATCCCATATTTGATGGTCGAATAGATGCAAACGCCGTAGATAAATGGTTGAATCTATTAGAAGGATATTTCTCGGTTCATGACTTTTCTGACCGGGAAAAGATTACTTTTTCTCTACTCAAAGCCGCCCCCCATGTCAAGGACTGGTGGGAAACCTACTGTGAGAGAAAGGATGAGGAGGAACCCTCTCTGTTCTCGTCCATACCCACTTGGAATTCTTTTCAAGATGACATAAAGGGACAATATTATCCGGTGGGGAGCTATGAGGACAAGTACATCCAATGGACTAAGCTACGACAGCAAAGAGATCAAGATGTGCATGAGCTGACGAATTTGTTCCATACCCTGTGCACCAAGTTGGGTATCAAAGATTCAGAGAAACATTTGGTGCTGAAGTACCACAGTTGTCTGCATAGATACATTCAAAAGGAAATGGAGTTCCTCGACATCTCCTCGCTTGGTACGGCATATCGGTACGCTGCCAAAATTGAGCAAAAATTCAAACAAAAAAAGCGAGACTTTGGATCTGCAAATCAGAAGCAAGGGAAAGGTGCCCCCAAACCACAGAACCAAGGACACAGCCAAGGCATGGCGACTCAAGAAAAATTGCCAAAGCCACAAGAAAAGAGCAACACTGCAAAGCCGAAGAAGGAAGCGGGAAAGTGGTGTGAGTTCCATAAGAGCCCCACTCACAACACAAGTGAGTGTCGGGTTAAGCAGTCACTAGTGGCCGAGATAAAGGCTTCTGAATCAGATGCATACTCTAACACTGAATCAGAACTCGAGAAGGGGAATGACAGAGGGAAGAAGATTATCAATGCAGAGCCCAACGCCATCGTTGTCACCATGAAGATCCAAAAGGAAGAACCAGAAGATTCAGAGGAGGAGCGTCTTTTTCACTCCTAGATGTGGGTAAAGGGTTCTCCGCTACAGTTCATTGTCGACAATGGGAGCCAAAAGAACTTGATTTCAGAAGAGGTCATGAAGCGGTTGGGTTTTCCAACCATAGCACACCCGCATTCGTACACCATTGGGTGGCTTCACCAAGGACAAGATCTCCGCGTCAACCAACAGTGCCGACTTCCCTACAGCATCAAGCCCTTCATCGATGAGGTATTATGTGATATTGCTCCTCTTGATGTTTGTGATGTATTATTAGGTCAACCATACTTATGGAAGCGACATGCTGTGTATGAGTCCCGGCCTCACACTGTTATTATTACGTTGGGAAATAACTTGTACAGAATACCAGAGGTACCACCCCCTGCTACTATCTCGTTGGTTACTGTGAAACAATGCATTAAGCTCATTTCCAAAACCGGGAAGTTTGTTTTCTTGATGATCCGCCCTCAGGGAAAGAAGGAGATCATTGCCACAACCTCCATATAGGGCCCCTCTGCACAACAACAACAAATGGACAAGGTCATTGAGGAGTACCGGGACATATTCACCTCACCCACCGGGGTGCCTCTCCACTGTCAGGTCAAGCACCCCATCGGTTTGACCCTAGGTGCCTCGCAACCCAATGGACCGATCTATCGTTGTTCTATTCTGGAGAATGATGAAATCAAGAGGCAAATTCAGGAGATGCTGCAGAAGGGTCACATCCGACCATGTTCATCGCCCTGTGGGAGCCCGATTGTGTTAGTACAGAAGAAGGATGGGACTTGGAGACTCTGTATTGACTATCGGGCACTGAACAAGATCACTGTCCAGAATAGGTACCCGATACCACGGATTGATGACCTCCTGGACCAGCTTAAAGGGGAGAAATATTTTATCAATATCGACTTAAAGTTCAGGTATCACCAGGTACCGATCGAACCGATCGATGTGTGGAAGACTGCCTTCAAAGCCAAGGAGGGCCTTTTTGAATGGTTGGTCATGCCTTTCGGGCTGATGAATGCTCCTGCAACCTTCATGAGACTGATAGATGACATCTTCTGGCCATTCACCAACTCATTTGTAGTAGTGTACTTGGATGACATCCTGATCTTCAGCCAGACTTGGGAAGAGCACCTCCACCACATCCAACATGTCCTCCAAACATTGCGGCAGCACAAGTTGTGTGCCAATTTGGACAAGTGCACTTTTGGCATGACCCAGGTTCAGTATCTGGGATACATTATTGATGACTGAGGGGTACATGTGGATCCAACCAAGATCCAAGTCATTTGGGATTGGCCAGCCCCAACTACTCTAACAGAGCTTCGCAGCTTTTTGGCCCTTTCTAATTTCTACCGCAGGTTCGTGTTGGGATTCTATCATATCACTTGGCCCTTGAGTCAAGTCACCAAGGGAGGAGCAAAAGCAAAATTATTTTGGTTGAAAACTCAACAGAAGGCATTTGCAGAATTGAAACATTGCCTATGTTGTGCCCCAGTGCTCACATTACCATACTTGCAACAACCCTTTGATATTGAGACAGATTCCTTTGACTATGCTATTGGGGCAGTCCTTACTCAACAAGGGCATACAGTGGCATATCACAATGAGACACTGTCCGCAAATATCCCAGTTATGACAAAGAGATGTATTCCATTGTATAGGCTTGCTGACAATGGAAGCATTACATTTTGGGGAAGGAAGCGATCATCCACACAGACCACTGACCCTTGCAGTTCATGCAGACACAAGGGAAGTTACAGAATGATCGCCATCAGAAGTGGTCCACATATCTACAACAGTTTCATTTGAACATCAAGTATAAGAAGGGAAGCACCAATAATGTTGCAGACTGCCTCAGCTGACCACCGATCGTGGCAATAACGACCGTGCTCAACTCTTGTGGGATAGAGACTTCTGATTGGTCCCTTCTCTACAAGAGTAATCTAGAATTCAACCACACATACCAGATGCTCTTGGAGGGAAACCAAGTTCCAAAATTTCACCTCTAGGATGTACTATTGTGTCACATGGGACACCTTTATGTTCCTTCAAGCGAGCATGCCAAGATGATTTGGGAAGCGCACTACAGTCGGGTCGCTGGGCATTTCAGGGTCGAGAAAACAGTGGAAGTACTGCAGAAGTATTTCTATTGTCTGAACCTTCGACAGGACATCGAGAAGTACTGATCCTGCACTTCCTGCGCCATTGCCAAACCACCCATCAAGAAGCAAGGCCTCTATACCCTGTTTCCTACCCCTAGTCGACCTTGGGAATCCATCTCCATGGATTACATGTCAGGCCTCCCTTCTACTAAGCACGGCAATGACTATGTGTTTGTGGTCATTGACAGATTCTCAAAGATGGCCATAATGGCGGCCTGCAAGAAAAATATCACAGCAGAAGCCACTGCTAAACTCTTCTTTGAATGAGTGTGGGTACACTTTGGGATCCCACAGTTTATAATCTCAGACCTGGATAGTAGGTTCCTTAGTACATTATGGTCTAGCCTATGGTCAATGCTAAACACCAAGCTCATAAAGTCCACAACTTTCCATCCCTAGACTGATGGCCAGACAGAGGTCGTCAACAGGATGATCGTACACATTTTGCGCATGTACAACTCAAAGCATCCACGCACATGGGATGAGAACCTCCCCTATGTACAACACAGCT
>LPNX010081218.1:505097-530955 GCA_001517045.1 Pseudotsuga menziesii | reverse complement strand
GCTTTATCCATTTTGCAGTACTCCAATCGTCCAACCAATGCACGAGAACAAAGGGAAGTGACTCTGTCCAGAAAAACATCATGGCCTAATACAAAACGATAACGTCCTGCCTACACCTTGATACATTTAGACTGACGTTTCTGCCGAAACCGCTGAATCTTACCATCGTTAGCCATGAAGTAACGACAGAGGTCAACCCTTCACAGCAGGGTGACAGAAGGTGGAAAACAATGATGTAAAAGGCTACAAACAACGTGGATTTCGCAGACTCAACTATCAGGAGAGTTAACGTTCTGGATGGGAGAAAAATTTCATTGAGAAATAGTTTAATAACAACGTGGACGGTCCAAATCAGTCAAGAGAAATTACGGAAACTAATATTGGGAAGATCGATGATGGTGGATGATTTACTCATAAAGAAAAGTGAAGGTCTACAATACACATTAAATCATAGATCGATAGTAAGAAATGGACCTGTAAAAGAAATCAATGGTTTAGAAGGAAAGGGAAAGGCGAAAAGTGGGAGGTGGTGAATCAAAAAAAGAATTTGGGAAATGTCACAGTTTCACATCCCGCATCCTGGGATATGGAAGATCGATGGTTAGAAAGTCATCCGTCAAATATCAACAGAGAAGAAATATTAGTGCGGAAAGCAGAAGGTGAAGAATTGCGAAATCAACGTTTGAGTTTTTGGGAACCCGCATTCTGCAACCCGCGATCTAGAAGATCGACGGTGAGAAAGACATTCCTTTAAAAATTGACAGTGCAGAACGTTTGGTGCAGGAAGATTGGTTTGGAAAGCGGAAATCGAGAAATGATAGTTGGAAAAAGTCACATATTTGATATCCGACTTCCACCTTAGATTGACGGTCACGAAGAGCTTGAACGAGATCATCGGTGTGGAACGGTTGAGGCGGAAAGCTAAGTGCGGAAAGACATTTTGAGAAATGTCACAGTTAGAAAATCCACATACCGCATCCTATCTTAGATCTACGGTAAGGAAGAATCCGATATAAAATCAATGGCTCAGGATGGTTGCGGATATGGAGAATGCGGAAGGTCACAACTGGAAGATTCATGAAGAGTCATGATCAATGAAATGTCGCAATGGTAAAGATATGCATCCACAGGAAGAAAGAAGGTATTTATTGACATAATGATTGAAGGAAATAACTTGTCTCTATGAATACGAACGACAGAGTCCAAGAAGTGAATAGTAGGTTGATAAATATCAGTCCACGGTGGCAAGGTGGTGCTAGGGCAAACTATAAGTCTCCGAAGGGTGTTGTCACAACATTTTTTGTTGTAGTAGGTAGACACCCAAGGTGTTGGACCATCCTTGTCTGTCATAGTAGGCAAAAACCCAGGGTGTTGGAGCACCCTTGTCTGTTGTAGCAGGAAGAAACCCAGGGTGTTGTTGCATACTTTTTGTAGTAGCAGATAAAGCAATTTTGTAGATTCATGTTATTAATGAGTTTGAATTGGTGGTTTTGTTTTTGAATTTTCCACGATAAATTTGTGTCTTAACCTGTTTGATTCATTTTGTGTTTTTATTTTAAAAGAAAAAGACAATACTCATGAAGTTCCATCTGATGTCCCTTGGATGGAAGGTATGGGAAGCAACTGAAAATGAGTATAAAATAGATGACCAAGCACCTATAGATAGCATGGAACTATCCCAGTATGAGGGTAATTCCAAAGACCTAAATGCAATCCTAAGTGGATTGACAAATTCTGTATTTACAATAGTTATGCGATGTAAGACTGCTAAACAAGCCTGGGATAATTTAAAATGATCTATGAAGGGGAATCTAAAGTCAAAGAATCCAAACTTCAGACATACAGAGGGAAGTTTGAGAGCCTTAAAATGAAAGAATAATACAATATTGGGGAATACCTTCTAAGAGTAGATGAGGTTGTCAATGCTATTAGAGGTCTTGGAGGAAAATTAAAAGAAAGAGAAGTGGTTAAAAGGTACCAAGATCATTACCAATGAAGTATGACTCAAAAGTATCCACCCTAGATGAACGAGATGGTATTGATCTTGTGACAGTAGATGAACTACATTGAATTCTCACTGCATATGAGATGAGAACGAGACTAAATGAATCCTCAAGAAAAGAAGTAGCATTTAAAGCCTCATCCAAAAAACAATCAGAGAACCTATATGATGAAGAAGCTCTTTTTATTAAAAAACTTGAGAAAGGTATTGACAAATATAAAGGAAATTTACCCCTGAAATGTTGTAATTGTGGAAGAATTGGACATTTTGCTTCAAAATGTACTTACCCTAAACAATATGATAACGATGAGAGAGAACTTCAAAGTTTAAAAAGGGTAAACCATGAAACAAGAAAAAGTCCTATGAGAAAAAGAAAATTGTTTACACCATGGATGATAGTGAGGATGCATATACAAGTGAAGATGAAGAAAATGAAATTTTATTCATGGGTCTAGATACTCAAGTTCAGATAGTGACTCAGATGTAGAAGGGGAGGTAGACTTAAGAGTTGAACTTGTTAGCTCTCTTGAAGAACTTGAGAAATGTAGAAAAACGAACAAACAGTCAAGTCATATCATTAGTGAGTTGGAAGCTAAAATTATAGATGCCAAAAGAACTGAGGAGGACCTAAACCTGCATCTCAAAAGAAGAATACAATAATATGAGAGACTTGAAGAAGAAATCATACAATTCAAGGAAAAATTTGATGAAGGATCTATCAAATCAAAGTTTGAGAATAGCTCAAGCATTCTAGATGACATCTTGAATGGCCAAAGATCATCAAATGATAGATCTGGTTTGGGTTTCAACAAAGAAAAGAATTCAGAAAGTTTCTCTTTCACTAATCAAGGATGAAACAATAAAAGCTATGCTAAAGCACTAAAGAGTCCAGTTAAAAAGGAAGAGATCAAGAAAGTTTCCCTAAACTCTCAAGATAAAAATAGAAATAATATGGTGCCCAAGAGACCAAATAGATATCTGTAGATCTTTTTAGGTCACTATCACTCTTGTAATAACTTTGGTTATAAAGCCTTAAATTGCAAAGCTAATGGGAAGGTTCTTGAATATAAGAAGAAGTCATCAAGTAATAAACCGAAAGGAAATCATAACCTTTTTACACTTCTTAAAAATTATGACATAGAGTGTTACAAATGTAACAACCATGGACATATGGCAAGAGATTGTAAACTGATGACCCCTTCAAGAAAGAGTGTTGCAATTAAATCTCAAGACACAAAACAAAAGAAGTATTGGAGGGAAAAGGAAGAAAAGGAAAGTTCCATGATTGCTCTATGTGCAACAGAAAACCAAAACCTATGGCACTTGGACAATGGGTGTTCAAAACATTTGACTGGTGACCCAAACAAATTCATAACACTAAAAGATAATAAGGGTAAAGTCACTTTTGGAGACAATATGTCTTCCAAGATAATTGGAAAAGGAACAATTGTTGTTAATAACAAGATCAAAGCATAAAATGTATTACTAGTAGAAAACCTCAATCCTAATCTCCTCAGTGTAATTCAAACATGTGATTAAGGGAACATATGTATTTTTGACTCAGAGAAATGTGAAATCAGGAAAAAGGAATCAGGAAGAGTTGTTGGCATTTATATAAGAAACTCAAAGAATGTGTACATCCTAGAAAATGAAGATCAATGTTACTTAAGTATGATTGATGAAATTTGGTTATGGCACAGAAGGTTGGGACATTTAAATTTTGATAATGTTGTCAAAATAAGTAAGAAGGATGCTGTAAGAGACTTGCCTAAAATTGTAAAACTTTTAAACTCAGTTTGTAAATATTGTCAACATGGGAAGCAAACTAGATCCATTTTTAAAACAAAAGAACATATGACCTCATCTCCTCTGGAAATAGTGCACACAGATATCTATGGACCAACAAGAAATAAAAGCCTGCAAGGAGAAAATTATTTCATGTTGCTCATTGATGATTACACAAGGATGACTTGGGTGACATTTCTCAAGGAGAAATCAAATTTTTTTGAGAAGTTCAAAATATTCAAGGCAATGGTTGAAAATGAGACCTATATGAAAATAAAATGTCTTAGATCAGGAAATGAGGGAGAGTTTACTTCAAATGAGTTCAATGATTTTTGTGAGACACATGGAATTAAGAGACAATTTTCAGCTGCAAAGACTCCTTAGTAGAACGGTGTTATTGAAAGAAAGAAAAGAATAGTCCAAGAAGTTGTTAGAACAATGCTTAATGAAGCAAAGATGTCGGATGCATATTGGAAGGAAGAAGTATACATAGTTGTCTATATACTTAATAGAGGACAAATCAGAGTGAATAAGGAAAATACCCCTTATGAACTATGGTATGGAAGACCAGCCTCAGTCAAATATTTCAGAGTACTTGACAGTAATTGTTACATTAAAAGGAACGAGGATGACCTTTGGAAGTTTGACTCTACGACTGATGAAGGAAAATTTCTAGGATTATCCACTAAGAAGGCATATAGATGTTACAATAAAAGGTTACACAAGATTATAGAAAGTGCATATGTAAGAGTAGACGATATAAAACTAAGAAGAGAAAGAAGTCAGGATAGTGTTGAACATACAAATAATGAAGAAAAGGAAGAGTTGCAAGAGGATGTAAGTACTCATGATGAAGAAGAAGGAATAGAAAAGGAGGATACACATGAAAGTGAAGAAGACTCCCCAAGACATGATACAAAAACTCCATCTAGAAGGATACAAAATAATAATCCAGAAACATAGATCATAGGTGATAAAAATGATGAATTCAGTACAAGGAGACAACTAACATTTAATGAACAAGCCCTACTCTCAATAGTGGAACCTAAGAATTTTACAGAAGCAAGCAAGAACAATGAATGGGTCAAAACCATGAATGAAGAATTAGATCATATTGAGAAAAATGAAACCTAGGAACTTGTCCCAAGACCTAAAGATAGGAATGTTATAGGGAACAAATCAATTTTCAAGAACAAATTCAACCAGGATGGTCAAGTGATAACGAACAAGGCAAGATTAATATGTAAAGGGTATGCTCAGGTAGAAGGGATTTATTTTGAAGAAAATTATTCCCTACTGGAAAGAATTGAATTAATCAGAATGTTTCTAGCACTCTCATGCCATACAAAATTTAAAGTGTATGTTGTAATCTCATAGATCACAGAGGGTTACCAATAATACACATTAAAGCATACATACATAACAGATACAAGAGACTAGAACATAGAGGTAGAATAACAAATTATATTATATCAGAAAGGTCCATACAAACACAGAACTGAACTAAGTTCTCATTTGGCTCAACAGCCTAATATATATGATTTAAAAACAGTTACATATAACTACTTGTCGGTTCGGTCAACCGACACGACCTTATGCGGCCGACCTAATCTCTAATTAGTCGGCTCACAAACTAGCTCCTCCAACATCCCCCCCAGGAACAAAATCTTTCTTTGTCTCGAAGAAAAAGGGGAGGTACTCAAAACTCTTTACTGTCTGAGATAGTTATTTTCTTGTTTTTATTTCATGGGCTATACAGTTGGATGGTTGGTCGCTCCTGTATACATACTTCGACGATTGCTTCTACTGTAACGACCAGTTGATGTTGGAATTCTACCCAACTTTGAAGTAGTGTCTGGATGTCGATGGTTAGTGTTGTAATGCTTGATAATGTCGACATCTTATCCTGAATGGAAAGGTCTACTATTCTTTCCATGTCGGGTCCCATGAAATGGTCTTTTTCTTCTGCTGTCTCCAGAAGCCTTTTCATCTGCGGGCAGATGGTGTCTAATTTCTCCAAGCTCAGGAGTGCCTGCTGCACCCACTGGTGTGCTTGTCTCTCGAATCTCTGCAGTTTGGCTGTCTCCAGCACAATTTGATCTTGTATTGTGCTTCTCAGTGCTTCTTCAGTGCTCTTTCTCTTTTCCAATGCTTGAATTTGTTGTCAAGTCTGTCAGGTTTGCTGAAAGACTTGCCCGTAATAAGTATGCCAGTCCCAGAGTACCCCTTCTATAATTATAGACTCTTCCATGTGATCTTGCAGCACTTTGTAAGCTTCTGAGAAGGCTATGTACTGCTGCATCAGTAATATAGATGTCTCTTCTTTTGTATTTTGCATCTGTACTTGTAGTTTCAACACCACACTTTCAAACAACTGATATGCCTTTTCAAGTGGCTTGTCGGTGTCGGCTTCCATCGGTCAGGGTATTACAGATTGTGATAGGTTTTTGCATTTTAACATGAATTCGACTTGTTCCTTCTCAGTTTTGTCGAGCTCCTTGCATCTGTTCTGGCTTCTTGTTTTGCTTCATTGGCTAGAGTTTCTAAGAGTTGTCCCAACTCTCTGTCCTTCAACTTTGTTGCGTCTACTGCCGTGGTCTACCCAAGTTGGCTAATGCGGACCATTGTTGATTGTGATTCTTTTTGGTGGTCCTTATTTTCTCTGTCTCTCTTCCTCTTATGTTTATGCTGTTCTGCTTGTTGTTGTGCTTGTGCATATACAAGGGTTAGACTTTCCTGTGGTTTATTTTATGGTAGTGGGTTGTCTGGTTGCTAGTCTGCAACGGTCAGTGGAACTTCTGGTTGGGTTTCTTGGATGAGCTCTACAACTGGGTGCGTATCTGGGGGATTTTCTGTAGAGGGTTCAGATACAGATGTTTCAGGTGTAGATGGTTTGGGTAAAGGTGGTTCAGGCACAGATGGTTTAGGTGCAGGTTCTGGATTGGGAAGTGGTGGTGGTGATGGTGAATGGTTGGGTGTAAAGGTGTGGTAGGGATATGGTCAGATGGTGTCGAGTCCTTGATTACCTGGTTGATTTCTTCGAGGTTCTTTTATTCCACATCTCTTGCTGGTTCATTGGCTAGTGGAGGGTGTGGGATGTCGGTAGGGATAAAGGATGAGGTTCGACTTGCGACGACTTGAGCTGTCTTGTCGGGGTTCCTCACGAATGTCGACTTTATAATTCCCACATATATGGTTTTCTAGGGTATTTGTCCAGGTTGTGGAGGAATGGGTTGTCTTGATCCACTAGCTTCGATCAGAGGAAATTTGGTGGTGATCTTCTGGACAGAGGTGAGTAGTTCAGGTAATTTTTCAATGTATGCCTGGAAATCTCTGTCTTGGTCAAACCTCTCCTTTAGGGTTTCTGACATAGCATTTTTGCATATGTCAACTAGGCTTATGGTGGGTAGCTATAAAATTTCTTCCTGTGTGATTTGGGTCAGATATGGGGGTGGAGGTGTAGACACTAAATCGACAATTTTTTTAGCCATTAAGGTGTTTGTACTTTTTACCTTTTTTCGGCCGACCTTGTTGTGCTCCTGCTTCGACAAATCGTTTGAACTGCATCTCGACCAGAACTTTGTTCGCTACGACGTATTCTATGATGTCAATGGTGGTAGCTAGTAGTTCTTATTCATCTTCTGATTCTGAAAGGACCAGCTTGTGCTTCCCCTTCCCTTTTGTCTCAGTTTCCTTTTTTCTTGCTGCTGCTATTTTTTTTGCTAGCTTTTTTATTTTGTCTTTAGTTATGGCATATTTAGGATTGTCAGATTTAATGTATTCCTCTAGTTCTTCCCCTCCCTCATGTTGTTGAGTTGGACTGACACTTTTCTCAGCTGGATTGGTTACCTGCTATTCTGCTGGTGTACTTCCCTCTTTGGGCCGTTGGTGGTATGATTGTTATTTGTAGTCGATTGGTGTCCTCTGCCAGTGTCTCCTCTGACACGAAGGTGCTGATGTGTAGTCAGAGTTCATAGTATTCTTCCTTCTCCTGGTCTATTAGTGGTTATTTGATTGCTAGGTTTACTTCCTTGGACTTTGTTGGTATCGACAACTTTGTGCCAGATTGTCGAGCTAGTTCGCAGAATATGTCTTTGACTATTGGATAATAGTCGAGAGTCTTTGCTTTTGCTTTTTCTCCCTGCATATACCAAACCGCGGTGTGGTCGAGTTCAAGTTGGATGTGTGCTATTTTCAGCAGACTTCGTCGGATGTTCTGAGGCACCCTCCATCTGGTCGTCTGAACTTTCAGCTGTTGGAACTAGTTTTCCAACAATACTTTTCCATTTGCTAGTTCTTTCAATGTTCCAGTCTACGCAAATGGATTGAACCTTCACATGTGGAATTTTGTTGGTTCTTGGAACTGCTTGTCCCTGACTAGGCACAAGTAGTACATCACTATCCAGATTATCAGAGACGGGAACCTTATAATCCCGCCCGACTCCTGGCATTTCTCACGGATAGTTTTGAGCATGTCGGTGACATACTGAGCCCATATGTATACTTTTCTTGAGTCCACTATTGTGTCTATTTCTTCTAGCATATCCAGCTTTAAGTCACTCCCTCGGCTTGTAGGTGTGAGCCCTGTTGCTATGATTTTGGCCACAATTTGTGGCGTCCAGGCTTGTATCTGGCTAATCATTAGCCCTTTTGAATTCTTCCCAGATGGAGTTCCAGTTAATCATTCTAATAGCCCTTCTTTTATGCCGACAGGGACTGGGTCATCTTGGTTTGAAATACTAGTCAGTTTATATATGACTTCGCCAGAGAAATCGACTGGTATGTTGAAGTAAAGTTTCCCATTGTGGTACCGGCTAATAATGAATTTTAGTGCCGTTTATTTTGTTCCTCCAAAACTTGCCATGAATGGTGTGCTCATGTAGTTCATGATAGAGCTGTGGTTTATCTTCTTTGCTGCTTGTGTCAGTTTCTTGTCGACATAGGCCCATTCCTTGATTTCAACCCATGTTTTCGCCCATGAGGTTTCTTGTACCTTGGAGTTCTTTATGTTTCATAACCTCCTCATTAATGGGGTTTCAATAGATTGCAGTTCCTTTGTCTTTGCTGTGGATTTGGTTTGTTTTGGTGCCATTTCGTCGGTTTTGTGGTCGAATTTTCTTATAGGTTACCAGTTCTCAATTTTTCTGCTTGCTGAATTGCTCTATCTCTTCAAAATATTGTAAATGATATTTTTCTGGTCCGATATTTATAGGTGGAGCGGGTGACGTTTCTGTGGATGGATGTATTAATGGCGGAAGTGATGGTCCAGTGTGGTCTCTGGGGTTTGCGTTAATGGTGATTTGATTTTGGTGCTTGTTCTGACCATAGTCATGAAGGCGTGATTTGACCTTCGGGGTCGTTGGTCAATGCCGATCATGTGAGCGGTCGATGGTGGTATGTCGATGGGTTCGATGTCGGCTGTCAAAGCGCTGGTTTCCTGTCATCTTGGGTTATGGGTGTCGGTTTTGTTTTGTTGTTTTTAGGCTTTTTAGATTTTTATAGTTTTTGTCTGACAGTTATGGTCGTTATATGCATGTTTTTCTTTAGAACTTGTTTTAATTTTTGTACCGTGTTAGTTGGACATCATTAACAAGTTTTTGAAATACTATGCATTGTATCATTTTTAGTCGAACTGATCCGTTGGCATGAATCTCTTCGACAACGTAAGGTCCCATACATTCTGTATGTAACTTTTTGGGTTTTCCTTTTACTCTACTATTGTATAGTAGGGCGAGGTTCCCTACTGAGTCCCCCTGTAGTGTTGCTCTATTTTTCTATATATCTTCAGAATGTTACTAATTTTGTAATTTTATATAAGCAACACAACAATGTGTACTTGAATTTCTCATTGAACGATGATCTCGTTCTCCTGTGCTTTTTCAACTATATGAAGATGTAAATCTTACTTCCAGGGAATGTAACCTTTAATACAATAATATCAATACATAGCAACATAAATCATAAGTATTACAATTTCATATCAGCAACATCAATCCATCTTTGAGATGATCAAAACCACTAATAATTATATTTTTAAAATCACTCCCCCTGTGACTGTGTCTCCTCTTGTCAACATTTCTCCTCTTCTTGTGACATGGTTTTCATCCTTTTATTTAATTTTTAATGATGAGGGATAACCCCCAATCTCTGCCTAAGGTAGGCTGATAATTATCTAGGTAATAACTTTGTGAAAATGTATGCAATTTGTTCCTTCGTGTCAATATACTCCAATTTGACCACTTTTTGAGACACTTGATCTCTTAAAAAATGATATTTGATTGAAATATTTTTTGTATTAGAGTACATTACAAGAATTTTGGATATGTTTATAGAACTTGTATTGTCACATTATATAACAATGGGGTCCTCATATTTTACAAGTAAATCTTCCAATGTTTGCTTCATCCAAATGACTTGTGTACAACATGATGCATCAAAAATATACTCGTCTTCTATTGTAGTCAGTGAAATGGAATACTACTTTTTGCTTAGCCATGAAACCAAGCAATCTCCTAATTAGAATGTTGCTCCACTAGTGCTTTTTCTATCATCAATACTTCCTAAACAATCTGCATCAGTGAATTCCCTTACAGTGAAGTTATTTCTTTTTGGATAACATAATCCATAATCCATAGTAACTTTTATATATCTAAGAATTCTTTTTACTGCAGCCACAAGTGTTTCTTTTGGGGCTAATTGGAATATGGTAACCAAACCTACAACATGCATTACACCTAGTCTTGTAGTTGTTACATATAATAAACTACCAATCATTGACCTATACATAGTATTATCTACTTCTAAAGATTCATCATCCTTTCTCAATTTACAACTAGTGACCAAAGGAGTACTAATAGGTTTGGATTCCTCCATTTTGAACTTTTTCAACATCTTTTTGATATACTTAGTTTGAGAGATGAAAATCCCTTTTTCTGATTGAGATACTTATAAACCTAGAAATAATGTTAGTTCTCCTAACATTGACATTTCAAATTCCTTCTTCATTTCTAAAGAAAATTTTACACTAAGGATTTGTAGATCACTTCCAAATATGATATCGTATATGTAGACTACAACAATGATCATATTTTTGTTTTCAAAGTTTATGTATAAAGTACTGTCATTGGCCTCTCTTCTATATCCTTCCTGCTTTAAATACTTGTCAAGTCTTGAGAACCATGGTCTTGGAGATTGTTTAAGTCCACAGAGTTCCTTCTTAAGTTTGCAAACATATTTTTTATTTTATGATAAGAGAAAACCTTCAGGATGCTCAACATAGAATTTGTCTTGAAGTTCTCCATTAAAGAATGTACATTTTACATCCATTTGGTACGGTTTAAAGTTATTGTAGCATGCAAAAGATAAAAAATTCCTAATGGATTCAAGCATTGCCAGAGGTGCAAAAGTTTCTTTAAAGTCAACAATTTCTACTTGAGCATATCCCTTGCATACTAATATGTCCTTGTTTCTTGTCACATGACCATGCTCATTGAACTTGTTTTTAAAAATCCATTTGGTTCCAATAACATTCATGTATTTAGTTATTGGGACAAGTTCCAAAGTCTGGTTCTTCTTTATTTGATCGAGTTCACCATTAATAGCATAGATCCAATCCTCAATTTTGCAAGCTTCTTTAAATGTTTTGGGTTCTGCTATCGAAAGTAGTGCTTGTTCTTCATCATAAAATAATTTTTTTCTTGTTTTAACTCTTGACTATTTGTCACCAATTATTTGAATTTCAGAATGATTCTTCTTAACCCACCTATATGGTGTCTTTGTGTCTGATATTGGAGAGTCTTCATTCTCATTTTCATGTGGTTCTTCTTTCTCTACTTTTTCTTCTTCTTGTTCTTCAAAAACACCCTCTTCATGTGAAATTTCTTCTTTTTATTTATCATCTATTTCTTCATCATTACTTTCTTCAACATCCACACTTTCTTGGATTTGTATTCTTCTTGGTTTATTATCATCAAAAATTACATTTCACTTTCTATGATCGTGTGCAACCTTAGATTATAAAACATGTATTCCCTTTTGGTGGAAGAATATCCAAGAAATATTCCTTCATTTGTAATAGAGTCAAACTTCTGTAGATTATCATCATCTCTTTTTATGTAGCATTTACTTCCAAAAACTCTAAAATATTTAACTAAAGTTGGTCTTCCAAACCATATCTCATAAGGAGTGTTGTCACTATTCACTCTAAGTTGTCCTCTGTTTTGAACATAGACAACTGTATATACTTCTTCTCTCCAATATCCATCAGGAAGTTTTGCTTCATTAAACATAGTTTTGGTTTCTTTTTGGTTTGTCCCGTTCTTTCTCTCAACAACTCCATTTTGTTGAGGAGTTTTTGTTGCTAAAAGATGCCTCTTGAATCCATGAGTTTCACAAAAATCATTGAATTTATTTGAGGTGAACTCACCACCATTATCTAAATTTAGACATTTAATCTTGAGATTTGCTTCATTTTCAACAAGTGCTTTGAAGGATTCCAATTTTTCTTTAGTAAATGCCACCCAAGTCATCCTTGTATAATCATTGATTATTAACATAAAGTAATGTTCACCTTGAAAGATTTTAGTCCTTGTTGGTCCACAAAGATCAATGTGATTTATTTGAGGTGAACTCACCACCATTATCTAAACTTAGACATTTAATCTTGAGATTTGCTTCATTTTCAACAAGTGCTTTGAAGGCTTCCGATTTTTCTTTAATAAATGCCACCCAAGTCATCCTTGTATAATCATTGATTATTAACATAAAGTAATGTTCACCTTGAAATATTTTAGTCCTTGTTGGTCCACAAAGATCAATGTGATTTATTTCTAATGGCTGAGAGGTTGTATGCTTTTTGACCTTGAACCTTGTTCTTGTTTGCTTCCCATGAAGAAAATGTCTACAAACATGATTTGGTGGTTTTATGATCTTTGGAAAATTCCTTACATCTCCCTTATCACTAACTTTTACAAGATTTTCAAAGTTCAAGTGCCCCATCCTTCTATGCCATAGCAAACTTCCATAGATTTGAATAATAGAACATTGTTATTCATTTTCTAGAATATACACATTGCTTGGAGTTATCACAATGGTCCCAACAAGTTTTCCTGAATGTTTTGTTCTTATTTCACACTTATTGGAATCGAATATACATATGTGTCCTTGATCACATGTTTGGATCACACTTTAAAGATTGGGTTTTAAGTTCTTTACAAACAAAACATTTTCATCTTTCATCTTGTCTCTAAGAGACATTGTACCCTTCCCACTTATTTTAGAGGATAGATTATCTCCAAAAGTGACTTTTCCTTTTTGATTTATTTTTAGTCTTATAAACTTATTTGGGTCTACTGTCATGTGTTTTGAGAATCCACAGTCCACATGCCATAGATTTTGTTTTTCGGTTGCACATAGAGCTACTGAACAATCCACATCATCGTTCTTCTTCCAAACATTCTTTTCCTGATTTCCTTGAGACTTCGTGGTGTCATTCTCCATAGGAATCACTAGTTTACAATTTCTAGCAATGTGTCCTTGATTACCATATTTATAACATTCTATACTATAAATATGTAGAGGAGGAAAATAATTATAGTTTCTTCCTTTTGGATTGCTTCTAGTGACATTATTCTTATAGAAAGGAGATTGTGATGTAATTCCTTTCCCAATAGGAACCATTAGTTTACAATTTCTAGCTATATGTCCAAAATTGTTACAGGCATAAAAATTTCCCAAAAAGAGTTGCCGATTTGTGCTTGGCACATTATTTGTTCTGCTTTCAATTTGAGAGAGAAAATTTTTGACTGTATTCCTTTAAAACTGGTCTCATAAGTGCATCCACGTAACTTCTTTGATTTCCTTCTTTATTTATGAAAGATGAATGTTGTTTCTTCTTTCCTTTGCCATAACCTAGTCCAGTTTTATTACTAAATGATATTTGAAAACTTAGGATGTCATGCATAGTTTTTGAGCTACTTTCAAACTTTGATTGAAAGGATTCTTCATTTGTCTTCTTTCTAAGCAAGATCAATTTAGCTTCAAAATTTTCTAATTCTTGCTGTCTTTTATTGAGTTTCCGTTCTAGATTATTTTCAACCTTTTTGGCTTATTGAAGCTGATTTTTTAAGTCAACAATAATTCTTTCTGCATCATTGTTTTTGTCCTCCAATTCTGTCATACGAATTTTTGATTTTTGTACATCCTTTTGTACTTCCCTAATTCTTCAAGAGCACTTACAAGTTCTGCTTCAAGATCTACCACACTTTCTACTTCTTCTTTAGGGATTTTGTTCTCTATTTCCATGAATAGGACTTCAACATCTTCATCTTCACTAGAACCATTTGAGCAATTATCATCCATGGAATAAAAGGTCTTTTTTTTCTTCTTCTTAAAAACCCTTTTATTCTTCTTTAAATCTTTAGGGAACTCATCATCATATTCTTGTTTGGGATAAGGGCATTTGGAGGGAAAGTGACCAATCCCCCCACAGTTAAAACATTTTAAGGGTAATTTCCGTTTGTACCTACCATTACCTCTCTTAATATATTTAATAAGAAGTGGTTCTTCATCATCATAATCTTTTGATTGAATCTTTGTTTTATATTTCTTAGCTACCTTAGATGCTTTAAAAGTTGCTTATTTCTTTTGAGAATTATCTTTCCCAATCCTCATTTCATAAGCTATGATGATCCCATTAGTTCTTCCATGTTGAGTTTGTCAAAATCTTCTCTATCTTCTAGGGTGGAAATATTCGGATTGTAAATCATTGGAAGTGATCTTAGTACGTTTTCAACTATTTCCTTTTCTTTGAATTTTGCTCATATCCATTGAATTGCATTAATGATTTCATCAATTCTCTCAAAGTATTTTGAAATGTTTTCTTATTCCTTCATTTTTAGACTTTAAAATTGAGTTTTAAATATGGAGTTTGGCCCTTTTTACCTTGGTGTCTCCTTCATAGATGGTCTGCAATTTGTCCTAGATCTCCGTTGCTGTTTTGCAATGCATCACTAATGCAGGAGCATCGACCGTATCACAAATCAAACAAATTCAAAAATCTTTGAGAAGGTGGACGTGGCCAAGATGATGCGATTTGCTTGAATTTCGTGTGTTTGTTGTGATATGGTTGCTGTATTTGAAATATATTAGGGATTTTAGTTAAGGATTTGATCGGATCCTTTCAGTGATACGATCCACAATGTATTGTGTTATTTAAGTGTAAGCTCGAGAAGTCCATAATCAATGTAAATCAGGCTAAGAGGTCCGTCAATCCTAGGATGGGCCTTATTTGTACTGAGCTTGATGTATTATATAGAATTGTGATTTACTTGTAATTCAATTTATTTTAATGAGAAATTCTATATAGTTGCATAAGTCTGTGTGTGTGTGTCTACGACTAAGTGAAGTTGATTATGGTTTAATGAGTGCATAATGAGAGTGAGCGTGTAGACTCAGAGTGTTACAAATATTGATGGATCACTAAGTTCCAAATGGATAATAGTTGTCAGAATTGCCATGATCAGAACCGCTACTAGTGGATGCGTGTAGAGTTTGATTCCTATGAAAAGGAGAGAGCTCCTGCTGGAGCCAATAAATTGGAGAAAATCCATGACGCGAAGAGAAGTGCAATACAATGAGAAGGAATATATCACCCATCGATCATAGAATGGATCGATGGTGATCCTTGAAACAACGTCATCGTGTAGATGAGATGGTAAAGGTATCATCGATAAATTCACCCAGTCGGTTCTTCAACTGGTATTTGAATCATAACAGATCTCCCTCGGTAGTTTTTTTTTTGTCAAGATTCAAAATGTTGTAGGTGGAATGGTCTAAGACTGGTTTTCAATTTTGAATCGCTATAACTCAATGATGGGGTCATAGGCGTAGATCCAACATCTATATCTATGGGAATCCATTTGATAAGCTTCATTTCAGCTCTGAAATCAAAGTTGAGGGATGATAGATCAAAGAAAGAAGAGCTAAGGTACATTTTGTAGATTCATACTTTTCATAAAACCAAACTTACTGTCCGTTTGGGATCCTGCATAGCCTAGCACGCTGGAATACTTTGAAATATTGCTAGACTTAGTGGAGATCACCAGTTTAGGAACAAATCTTGATTTGGAGTTTTGAATATAGAGCAGGATTTTCGTTGTTTCCATTGGTGCTTTAAGTCCATATTGTGGGCCCATAACCCACAGGTCCAAGAATTTGAAGGACCCCATAATCGGTCTTTCATCAAGTGGTATCAGAGCAGGAAAATATTTCATGCGTGTTAAAAAATAGAAACAACTTCCATCTATGACTAGGTAGAAGTGGTTTGGAAATTCCACAGTTGTAATTTTGGGTAGAATTGTCTGAGGGAGTGAGTACGTGTAGAAGCTAGATATGAGAAAAGGAATGCTTGAAAGGTTCAGAGGAGGTGAACCCATGACACCAAAAGTTAGAGCTATAAGAAGAAAGTCGATGAGGTGTTAGTGGAAGCTTGTTTGTATCTCACTAGCTAGGATTGAGGAGAACCTCGGTGATGCATGAAGAAAGACAGTGGGGTTGAATATGGAAGAAGAAAAAAAAGACATATGACCAAGAGGTTATAACATTTTGTTCTGTGGGAGTCTGATGCAGGATCATCGACCCTACCCCAAATCAAACAAATTCAAAAACCTTCTAGAAGGTGGACGTGGCCAAGATGATGCAATTTGACTGAATTTCGTGTGTTTGTTGTGATATGGTTTCTGTATTTGAGCGATATTAGCGATTTTAGTTAAGTATTTGATCATATCCTTTCTTTGACCCGGTCCACAATGTATTTTGTTATTTAAGTGTAAGCCTGTGTGCTTCAAGAAGGCCAAAATCAATGTAAATCAGACTGAGAGGTCGGTCAAACCTAGGCTAGGCATTATTTGTACCGAGCTCGATGTATTTAATAGAATTGTGATTTACTTGTAATTCAAGTAATGTTCATGGGGAATTATATTTAGTTGCATAAGTCTGTGCATGTATCTACGACTAAGTGCGTTGATTATGGTTTAATGAGTGCATAAGGAGAGTGAGCGTGTAGAATCAGAGTGTTACAGGTCTGCAAGGATCGTTAAGTTCCAAATGGCTAATAGCTTCTATAATTTCCATGATGGGAACCACTGCTAATGGATGCATGTAGAGTTTGATGCTTATGAAAAGGAGAGAGCTCTCACTGGAGCTAATGAATTGGAGAGAAGCCATGATGCGAAGAGAAGTGAAATCCAATGAGAAGGAATATATGAACCATCGACCACTGAATGGATCAATGGTGATCCTTAAAACAACGACATCACACAGACGAGATGGTAAAGGTATCATCGATAAATTCACCTAGTCGGTTCTTCAACTAGTAGTTGAGTCATATCATATCTCCCTCGGTTTCCATTCTTCTATGCCAAGCAGGTTTTTTTTTTTTTGGTCGAGATTTGGAACGTTGCAAGTAGAATGGTCCAATACAGGTTTTCGATTTTGAATCACTGTAACTCAGAGGTGGCCTTACAGGCATGTATCCAACATTTGTATATAGGGGGATCCATCTGATAATATTTGTTTCATCTATGAATCGAAGTCAAGGGATGATAAATCGAAGAAATAAGAGATAAGGTACATTTTGTAGATGTGTAATTTTTTTAAAACCCAAATTACTGTTTGGTTGGGATCCTGTATAGCTCAGCACATTGGAATAATTTGCAAGACTATTAGACTTAGTGGAGATCATCAGTTTAGAAATAGAGCTTGATTTTTACTTTTGAATATAAAGCGGGTTTTTCATTGCTTCCATGGACAGAACCCAGAATCGGTTTGTCATCAATCACTTTGTCAAAGACCGTTCTGGATAATCCAACCAAGATTGCATTAACAACTTTAGCATTGTTTCCAATTTTTTTTCCTTCAAGATCTGTGGGAGGAGATTTTGGATATATATACCCCGTTTCTTTAGACATCCAAACATCTAGTCCAATATACATTATATGGCGTCTCATCCTAATTCTCCAGAAATCATGATCTTCTCCATTGAATATTAGAACCTTGGAGGACATTTTTACTTGTTGATCCATAGTGATAAAATATCTCTCTTCAAGTGTTTAAAATTTTAGTGAAGAGCCCACTCTGACACCAATTGTTAGAAAATCAAGTAATACTGGGGGGGGGTGTGGAAGTGAATCAGTATTAAGCAATCTACTTTAGTATTTATCACTTAAAAAAAAATCAACGACAAACACAAAACACACAATATTAACGTGGAACCCCAATTGGGAAAACCACCAATACTTCCTATTAATGCAAAATTATATTTACAAATAGTTGGAAAGCACCAACTTACTAGATGCACCAACACCTAAGTTTTTAAGCTACAATTGAAGGATGCACCAACACCTTGTTTACCAAAAACAACTGGAAGGAGGCAATGACCCCCTACATGCTTGCATCCCATCCTTGCGCCTCCCAACCTCCCTCTTATGATAATTTGATCTCTTACTTTTGTACACCTTTAGATATTCCAATTGAATGTACAAAGATGATTTTATGAAGGTTTAAAGCTTTGCTGATATACCCTTAGTCCCACCTCTTCATCTAACATTAGCGTATCTTTATCGTGACTCTTCAGAATTTTCTCACACAATTTTGGAGTGTCGAACATAAATCCTTTCGCAATTACCTTTCCACAACAACCTTTTCGCATTGATCTTTCCACAAACTATCTTTCTGTAATTTGTGGCAGTGGCTTCCTTTCACAATTGCGGGTGCACTTTCACATCCTCCTTTCACAAACTCCTTCTGCAATTAACCTTCCGCAATGATTTTTCTGCAATTTCCCTTTCTGCAGTCTGTGAGAGCTCCTTCCTTCCATAATTGCGGGTTGCGGGGCTACTTTTTAACTTTTGTTAGGATAAACCAGCAACATTAAATATAATAATGAGCAAGAAAATAAACATTGTAAGCAACAATTTAAGATGACACACAATATACCTTGGAAACCCCATGCGGGGAAAACCAGCACCAATGAAGATCTTCATTACATGGCCAAAACCGGCCATCTGAGCCAAGCAAGCTAGTCACCGCTCACATCCAGGATGCTTTTACAATGGAGCCTCCTCAAGCCTTATAGAGGATTAATCACATGCAATACCATGGGACAATACCATGGGATACAACAAACCATGTGCCCAAGCCATGTGCTAGACCTAACCACCTTTGACTCAATCCTGAGTCAAGGTTAACCCTAACAATCCCCCCTTTAAACTTGAATTGGAGTAATCACCAACTCCCCTCAAAGTTTTATCGAGGAATCTCACATACACCCCCCTATCACCTAGGTCTATCTCCCGACTTTACCGGTGAGTTACCAGGGGTATGCATGCCTTACTAGGTCTTACAACCATATGCCCATTTACATGGAAAATGCTCCATTACAATTTTTTTTCATGTGTCTTCATGGTGACTACACCATCACCATCCGTTGCTTCATCCTCTCGCTTTCCATGCTCGCTTCCTCGCTCGTCTTTTGCCATGCTCCCTTTGTACCTACATCCAAACTCTGTCATTGATGTCCATATAAAGAAAAATCCATCTACCGGATTACATGGGTCATCGGCCGCTGTAACTGCCAGTTCTCTAGGAATTCTCTTCACATACATGGCTCATCAATCTTGGTCCCAAAACCAAGATTAAACCATCTCACATTTCTCCTACAATCGAAGACTCAACCTCTTCGATCCACATCAAGCTAGGCAACGAGTACACCTGCCACCCTCGTACCTACCTAGTGGTTCATTCCACACTTGATGCAACATCCCTTCTTTGCGCATAAGAGGGATACCTTGTGCTTTTAGAATCCAAAGAAATCCAAACTTTCCTACGGCTAAGTTTCACATGGACCAAAAAATTACTGCTAGGGTGTTGGGTACCACCGAACATGCACCCCATAATTTGATTCAACATAGAAACACCAACGAACATAACCAAGCCAAACCATGGCTATGATACTAGTTGTTAGGTTAAAACGAGCAACATTAACATAATAATGAGCGAGAAATAAACACATCAATATAAGAAACCACATATAGACACACAATATACCCTGGAAATCCCATGCGGGGAAAACCAGCACTAATGAAGATCTTCATTACATGGCCAAAACCGGCCATCTGAGCCAAGCGAGCTAGTCACCGCTCACATCCAGGCTGCTTTTACAATGGAGCCTCCTCAAGCCTTATAAAGGATTAATCACATGCAATACCATGGGCTACAACAAACCATGTGCCCAAACCATGTGCTAGACCTAACCACCTTTGACTCAATCCCGAGTCAAGGTTAACCCTAACAACTTTTTCAAAACATGATTCCACAAATTGTCTTCCACAACTCCTTATAACTGTCAGATATGCAAGTGGTCCTTCCACAGTCTCTCTTGGCCATTGAATCCACTATTTAGGGTGAACTTTAACCTTTGTTGCTAAATCATCATCTTTTAGGCAATTAAACTCCGAACACTTTCTCCTGCAGAACACTACGTGAGCGGTTGAGCTCTTGCGACTTCCTTCTCATCCGCCGATCTATGATCATTGCAGAACATTTACTTTAGCTTTGCGTACCTCTATATCCTGTGCACTTTTACTTCACAGATATGTTCCCCTTCGGTCTCTATTTAAACGAACCAACTGCAAACTCTGTGGTTCTGTGTTGATCAATGTTTCCAACAATGTCAATTTAATCAACATATCACGATCTTCAATAATATTCAACACTCTTGCCTTCCACGTGTTGAAGTTGTAATTACCTTCAAGGCATTCTTCTGGTCGAATGGAGATTGATAGCATCGATGTAATCTTTTGGTTGACTCTTCAAGAGTCACATAGGCTTTAGTTGAAGCATGAAGAATTTAAGAAGAAAAAAAATTAATTGTAATTTTGTAAATATATGCCGCTATATAAAATTTACATTAAGTTTTTGGCTTATATAATCCTTTTACTTGACTATTCGTAAAGTCACGATGTTCCTTAACAATTTTTGGTTTATGTAAGTATACATGTATTTATTTTATTCATATTTTATATATTATTTATTGTATATAACATTTCCCTCTTCTTTTGAAGATGATTTGTCCTCAAAGAAGGGCAACGACAGATGTTTCTGAATGAATTTCTCGGTCTCCCATGAAGCATCTTCTTCTAGACAAATCTTCCACTTAATAAGGTATTCTTTGATGATTCTCATAGTCTTCTTTCTCTGATGTTAATGATGGATTTTGGTTCTAATATAAGTTTCGCTTCTTCATCCAAGGTAGGAAGTGTCGTCTGAGCAGATTGATTTCGAACCAACTGTTTTTTGAGGTTCGAAACTTGAAAAACATTAGGAATTCGACTCTTGTATGGTAACTTCAATTCATATGCTACTGGGCTAATCTTTCAGATAATTTGGTATGGCCCATAAAAATTGGGGATAATTTATTATTTCCTTGTGCTTAAGTGAAAATTTCTTGAATGGATGAAGTTTTACAGATACCCAATATGCTACTTCAAACTCTCTTTTTGTTCTATGTTGATCTGCTTGCTATTTCATATGACTTTTTTCCATAGTTAAATTATCCTTGAGTACTTGCATTACTCTCTAATTTTCTTCAAGTTGAATTTTTAGCACAAGTACGTGTGCATAACCTTAAACAAATTCCTTGCATCTCGGAAGCACATCACCATATTATGCTTGAAAGGGTGTCATTTTGGATAACATATGACAGGTGGAGTTATACCACATGTTAGCACCATTTCTAGCCAGCAGTTGCAAAGGGGTTAGGCCAGAGAAGATATAAGGTAAGAACTATTTTTTTTATCATTTGACCTAAAGGTATGTAGAAGGGGCTTTAAAATATTGGGAGGAGCTTATTCCTAATCTTGGAAATCATATATGTGAAGAAAATATTAATATTAACCTTAGAAATAAGTTTCGTATGGAAAGTCTGCCCGTATGTTATATCATGGAAAGTTGTGATGGTGTAGATATTCAGAGAAGAAAATCAACTTTTAAAATTATATTAAATTTTATATCTAATTATATTAAACTTTTAAAATTATTTGTATTAAAATTTTAAAATTATATTTTGAAGTTTAATAACTATATATACATATAATTAGAAATTAATACATACATATATAAGATAAAAGAGGTGAAAAATAACAGTCGTAACTATACAAAGGTGTTGTCGTAGCTTTAGATCCATATATATATGTGACTGGTAAAAATTTATCCCTAATAAATATCATAAAATATGGAGATTAACAGGTTAACTAAATCGAAGGTGTTAATCATTCACACACATGGTTTATATGAAGATCATAACAAAATTGAAGTAAACACCTACCTCCCCCACACTGAAGATGGGCCAGTGATCCGGATTTATGTGTGAACGAAATGAAATAGCAGATACAAAATCATAACACAGACATTTTGTAAAGATAACAGAGATACAGTAAACACATATTCTAATAAGAACAAGGGTGAGAACCCCAAAAGTCCAAAACGTAACCCTAGAAGATGAACTATCATAAAGTTTGCGGCCCCAAGGTGGTAAGTTGAATAGTCAACTTCCTGGGGTCATAACGTTTGCATACGATCTCCGATTTGGCCGTTCGATAGCTCGTTGGAAAGGTCTATCTAATATTTACAACTTTTGGTCAACCAAATGTATGCCAATTGAAATCATTTTTCCCTTGAATCACCAAAAAACGTCGTTTAGGGCCTCAAAACAGCCTCGATAGTTTGGGACCCGAAAAACCTTAGAAAAATAACTATGAAACTGCCAAAATGGACAATTGTTTTGAGCCAGTGGAATAGGTGGGTGGCCACCAATATCCATCTGGATCAATCCTCCATCCTTAGGAAGCAATGGTCTCCATTGCATCGAATCCTGTATCATATCTCGAACTGCGTGTTGAGTTGATCTCCTGGTGCGACATTTGCTGAAGTTAAGAGGTTTCCTTTCTTTGACATCCTGAAAGGGCTGTAATTGTTGTATGGATGATTTGTTTTTGGATGAGCCCCTTGAATGTGCGGCCTTGCATCATAGATGCACTCAGATAGATGAGGAAACAATGGCTCTATCTTATTCTTGTGTTTGATGAGTAGACACACCCTATGCAAAGGGTGTGGAGGTATCTGTGATCTTATGTTCTCCTTCAGATGCAATTGTTAAGAGGAATAATTTATGATGTGGGAGTTTATTTTTCTACCTTGCGAGACTTTGTCAGTTGCAATGGTCTCTAGTATTCGATAGGGTTTTCCTCCCAAAGTAAAAATGACAGTGTGAGGCCGTGACTCATATACAGCATGACGCTTCCACATATATGGTTGTCCTAAAAGAACATCAAAAACTTCAAGCGGGGCCACATCACATAGTACTCGTATTTGAAAGGCTTGATGCCATATGGTAGGAGGCATTGTTGAGTAATGTGGATACCTCGTTCTTGGCTAAGCCAACCGATGCTATAAGGTTGTGGGTGTGGTGTTGTTGGAAGCTCCAATCTCTTGATGACTTCTGCTGAGATCAGGTTCTTTTGGCTGCCGTTGTCAACAACAAAATGTAGAGGCATTCCTTCACCCACATCTGCAAGTGGAATAGGTGCTCCTCTGCATCTGACTCTTCAGGATCATCTAGTTGAATCTGTGTGGTAGAAATAGTGGAAGTGGGGTCTGCATCAATGATCTGCCTCCCATTGTATGTGGTTGTGGCATTGGGTTCGGAATTAGAATCAGGATCTGATTCTGAAGATTTGATCTCAGCCACTAATGACTTCTTTGAGCGACATTGATCAGTGTTGTGCCAAGGGATTTTATGAAATTTGCACCACTTACCAGTGTCCTTCTTTGTCTTTCCATCCCCCTTCTGCGGGGACTGGTTGTCATTTCCTTTTTCTTTGTTCTGCAGGCCAGGGTTTTCCTTGCCTTACTTCTGTGGTGGATTTGTAGGTCCAGAGTCTCGCTTATTCTTTTGTCGAAATTTCTCCTCGATTTTGACAGCATACTGATAGGAGGATCCAAGTGAAGAGATGTCGAGGAAGTCTGTCTCAGTTCAGATGTAACATTGTAGACCACTACAATATTTTAGAATTAGGTGCCACTAGGAGTCTTTGATACCTAGCTTTGTGCGTAAGGTATGAAAATTGTTGGTGTACTCCGACACTGTTTGGTCCCTTTCTTGATGGAGAATGGTCCATTTTGTGTACTGGTCATCATAGTTTCCCACATGGTAATACTGTTCTGTGACAACATCTATGAAAGAGGCCCAAGTGGGATTTGTTTCAAACATTCCAGACTCGTCTCATGAGTTTTGCTCACAATAAGTACCCCAGCAATTTCGGACATGGGGGACTGCCTTGAGGAGCACAAAGGTGATCTTTTCTCTATTGAAAAAATTATGGATAGAGAAATACCCTTCTATAACATTCAACCAATTATCTAGGGCATTTGCATCGATTTTTCCTTCAAATAAAGGAATATCAAATTTAACTTGTACCTTGAAGGGAGTTGCATCCCCGAATTGGCTGCTCGTTGAGGATGCACTTACCGCTGCCGACATTCGTAGAAGGATTTGAGTGAAACTATCCATCATCTTGTTCCTCTGTCGCTCGAGGGCTTCCTAGGACAACGAATTGATATGATCTCCTGCTCCGTCTTCTCTCTTTTATTTCACCATGGGAGGTCATTTGGGATGACGAGAATGATCAAGTGAAACTAGTTCGAGACCAAACTCTCTATAGTCAGACCTCGTTAGGGACATTCATCGAGAAACAATCAAAGAGCAGATTGCTCTGATACCACTGATCTAGATTTATGTGTGAACGAAATGAAATAGCAGATACAAAATCATAACATAGACATTTTGCAAAGATAACAGAGATATAGTAAACACATATTCTATTAGATGACGGAAATAGAAAAGACTGTAATACAATTGCTAGAATGGTGGTAGCTATCTATGAGAAGAGATATGGCTGATACGCTCATACATGCCAAGTCAAATACAAAATGAGGCCAAAGGGGCCTATTTATAATAAGAATGAGGGTGAGAACCCCAAAATTCCAAAATGTAACCCTAGAAGATGAATTGTCATAAAGTTTGTGGCCCCAAGGTGGTAAGTTGAACAATTAACTTCCCGGGGTCATAACTTTTGCATCGATCTCTGATTTGGGCATTTGATAGCTCGTTGGAAAGGTCTATCTAAGCTTTACAACTTTTGGTCTGCCAAATGAATGTTGATGGCTACCATTTGGCTCTTGAATCGCAAAAAAACGTCGTTTAGGGCCTCAAAAAAGCCCCAAAAGTTTGGGACTCGAAAAACTGTAGAAAAATAACCAGGAAACTGCCACAATGGACAGTTGTTTTGAGCGAGTGGAATAGGTGGGTGGCCACCGATATCCATCTGGATCAGCAAGGTCCCACTGTGAAAAAATAAAAATTAAGAAGGTTTGGCTACGACAACAACTAAGCCTTCTATTTTAAAGACGCATAGTAATTTATTTTTTGTTTACTATCTTTATAATATTTTTATAATTTTTATGTTTATAATTTTTTTTATGTTTTATCTAAATTTTTTATCATTTTAAGATATATATATATATATATACACACACCAAAAACTCTTAAGAAAACACAAACAAACAAACAAATGATTAATTATATTTGTTTATATATATTATTAAAGTATTTGTTTGTTTTGTTCTTTTCTCCGACAAATTGAAATCATTTATGGAATTGTAAATAATTACTAAAATTATAAAATTATAAATAGAAGTAGTTAAAGTTGCATATCCTTTCTACCAAATTGTTGAGATTACATACTTAAAATCCAATAAAAATATTTCTAATTCCAAAAAAATATATATGACCAAATTCAACCAATAATAACCCAAATAAAATTTTATTAAAAAACTTACCAATTTACCTATTTCTTTAATCAATGTCCTCAAAAACTCATTTTAAGGCTGTTTTTAAGGTAATAGGTGCTAAGGATCACCTCTTATTTTTTTTCAAGAAGAAAAAAGCATGTCCTT
>LPNX010081218.1:492094-503735 GCA_001517045.1 Pseudotsuga menziesii | reverse complement strand
ACTCGATCATAAGGTGCACGAACCAGTAACTGTACCGGGAATGGCCGACATGCAAAGTCAAGATAACTGAGGAATGGCCGACTCAGGTTTCAAATTCCTTCAAACAAGAGCATAACGGCGTATGGTGACTGAATAAAGGCAGCATAGACTCGATATACAAACTGGGACATCTCTATGACACATGAGGCATCAATAGAGGCTTCATAGGGACTGGAAGCATAACCAGTCGGTGGAGATAAACTCAGATAAACGAGTACAGCTTCCTAAAGTCAAACTATAACCCAACCAACGGATGTGATATATAGTGCTCTGTTCGAAGGCGACACGACTCGATAGCTGCCAAAGATAACATCTTTTCCCGTCCGGCTTTTTGGTTTTTTAAATTTTTTGGTCTTTTTCAGTTATTTGAAAAGCTTGAAAAAAGAATAAACTAGCTTTATAGTTACAAACTAGGAGGAGATGAGTGTCATCAGGGCAAACAAACTAGTTCCAAGCAGTGGAACATACCTATGCTCAATGCAAGGAAACATGTGTAGGATATCGACACTCGGGGGAAGATCCCCTCCCGGTAAAAGGGGCAAGTCAAGCTACGAAGGATATAAAAAATGGCTCTGTATGGCTAGACATGAGACAAGATCGGGCTATAAGGCTGAAACGCAATGTCAGGGGAGCCGGCATAAAGCTCAATAAGACAGGGAAAGCTCATGAAAATGCATCCACAACTTGATACAAGGGGATTCCGGGGGGAACATGGCCAGCATAAGATCAAGAGGAGTATGATGCTCTTGCTAAATGTCATGGCAATACTATACAACGGACTCCCACACCCTAAAGGGAGAAAACATCGGCATGGGCACCAAATACAAATAAGGTGCTAACTAGGGTACCCATGTAAGGTGAGGCTCTACCACTCATATCATGCCACTTCTAAAGCAGCAAGAAGGTTCCGTGACATAATAGAGTGGGTTCGTACCTAAGGTGAGAGTGACATGGTCATAAGGTCATGCAAAATGCAAACGGTGGTGAACCTAACCTATATGCTAGTGCAGACGTTATACCTATGAAGGGTACGAATGGGTCAATCCAACGGCTCAAACGGTATTGAAAACGGTCATCTACATCACAAATTATGTCAGAAACGGTCCAAAATGGTTAAAAATGGTCAAAACTATATAAAAGGGGGTAAAAAATTTCAAATATTTCAAAATTTTTCTATAAATAGTAAGAAATAGAATTCATTTGAAACTTTTACCCATTGGAGCTCTGATATTCAACTGCGAATTCCAGGAGATTCAGCCGGCGGAATTCAGAACCGATTCTTCCAGGTACTTACTCATGTTCCCAGCTTGCATTTCAATATAATTTTCTTAAGTTTTCATGGTCCAATGAGCTCATTAAGGCAGTTCTACATGAGCGCTGCGGCCCACGCGGTTATCGAGGCTTTTTCCATGTACAGGGATGTCTATACGCGGAAAAGGGGCTAGAAACCGCGTACATATGCGGCTGTTTGCAAAACAGCCGCGTATGACGCCGCGCAAGCTATTTTAAGGAAATCTAATGGACATTTGGTTAATTCCTCATGCAGGATGGTGCTTGAATGGCGAGAACGCGAGCATGGTGAAGTAGAAGAGGCTGTAAGGACTGACGTAAGGGCTCAGCAAGTATTACGCACATGCGGACTCTATAAGTTCTGGTGCCTAGGTGGCTTGAGGGCCAAACCAGGGCTGCTACAGATGCTAGTAGATTACTGGGATCCAGACTTAGAGTCTTTCCGGATAGACGGTATGACCCTCAACATTGAGGTGGAGGATATCTACTTCATTACAGGTCTATCGAGACGAGGGGAGGTAGTGAACCTTCGTTCCAGAGGTGGGCCAGGTCATGGGATTACCATCGATGAGTACATAGCAGTGTACTGCTATCCAGAGACTGAGAAGGTGGGGAGCCAAGTCTCCATCAACGCGATATAGGTGCTGGGCCTAAAGGCCATATTACTGACACTGGGCAGGATAGCAGGCATAGGATCACTCCATCAGGCCTCACGAGCACAGATGTACTATGCGGTGGAGTGTATGGTACCGACCGTGTACAACTGGAGCACTACACTACTGGGCAATATGAAACATCAGCTCAGTGAGTGTAAGGTAGGTAGGATCCAGAACTTTGGGTTCAGCAGCATACTGAGCACGTTCTTCTTCGAGCGGGTTCCAGGATTGAGCCCTAGAGTGGATGTTCCTCTCCACGGGGTTCGAGATCTGGCCCAACGACGTTGGGCAGACGCGATGTGCAGACTGGGGGGTGTTAGGGTGGCCAACCCCTATCCAGCCGACTTTTTCCCATGGTGGCGACGACAGATCGTTGCTATAGATGACTACCCCTATGGGGGGATAGATTTTCGGGGTGATCCGGACATGCCATTACCACCAGGGTCAGCATACGGAGACATAGGCAACGAATCTCAACCCTCGCTCTTTTTAAATTTTTTTAAATTATTTAATTTTTTTTTGTTTTCTTGATTATATGAAACCAAAAGGACATGTTTTTGGGTGACAATGCATAGTGACATCTACCTTTCATGTGCAGATGTGGGTCCATGGCGACCAGAGGGCTTCCCACGTCACAGACGGAGGGGAAGAGGAGACGACATCACTGGTGTGGATGCAGAGTGAACGCTCCAAAACATTCATACCAACTTTGTGCGACTGACTCACAGGGTTCCTATGGCGCAAATCGAAGACTTGCCAGAGGCTATGCAGCGACAGGTGGTGGGTGTGCCACGCGCATGGGTGCGCTTGTTTCGACAGCTAGCTAGAGCCATAGTGACATATCATGATCACAACCCCCCTCCTCCACAGGACTAGACATCTAGGAGCATATCTCTTTTGTACTACCGTGTATATGATGGAAGCTGTGAAAGCTCCACTTTTGTATTATGACACTATGTATTACCACATTTTTGATGTATATATAAAAAGTTTTATTGTGACCGGCTTATTTATTTACATGTGTAAAAATGTGTTTATGATTAATTTATAATGAATGAGACAAATACCAATCTAACACGTAGTTAGCATATGAATCAGTAACTTGATTATAATTTCTAGGAATGTGTATATATGTGATACTCTCAAATTGCCGTTCTAACAATCTTACTCGCAAGAATCTCCTTAATAACGTAGGATCTCTAACATGGTACAAACCATTCAACTGTGACACTACTAACTCTGAATCAAGACGTACCTCAAGAGAGCGGACACCATGTGAGATGGCATCCCATAGAAGCTCAATAACGGCGCTATATTCAGCAACATTGTTGGAATATGGCCGTAGACATACCCCTCCTGAAGACAATTCCTGACCCATAGGAGTAAAAATCACCCAAGCAGCTGAGGCTGAGTGTTGAGTGTGACGGCTTGCCCCATCCACAAATCCTATGAAAGTGGAAGACTCCATTGACATCTGCCACAAAAATGGGAACTAATCACAAACCCGATCACGATAAAGAAGACCTAACTATGCAAAAAAGCTGTACAATAATATACAACAAGAAACCTTGGCTAAGGATCATGCATAGTATTTTTTAAGATAGAGCCCATTTCTAGGCTCCGCCAAGGCTGTCCCCTCGTAATCCACTAACTCGTAGGCACCCTTCTCTAAGACACGTTTAACCACGTAAGGACCACGCCACATAGGATTGAACTTCCCTGCCCCCAAGGGTTCTTTCGCTTGATCCCATAAAAGGACCAAATCACCCTCACTAAACACTCTCGGATGGATAGACTTATCGTATTGGGCCTTCACGCGATGCTTATTAACCTCTAGAGTCACCAAGGCATCTCTACGCTGCTCATCGAGTTGCTCAAGGTGAACCAAATGCTCCTCCAAAGGTGAAGTGTCTGGTAAGAGTTCTACAGCTAACTTTAATGAAGGAATTTTGCATTCAACCGGCAAGATCGACTCCACTCCATGAACAAGCTGATATGGGGAAAAACCAGTGGCAGTCTTAACCGTGGTTCGATATGCCCACAAAGCAGGGTACAACATGATATGCCAATTCGTCTTGCTTTGTGCGATGGTTCGTTGGAGAATGGACTTAAGTGACTTATTCATTGCTTCAACCTATCCATTCGCTTGAGGATAGTAAGAAGAGGAGTGTTCTTGCTTATACCCTAGCTTGGATGCCAACTCTTCCATCATACGGTTCTGAAAGTGCGAGCCATGGTCAGTGACAAGCTCTCTCGGAATCCCGAACTGAGTAATAATTTGGTTGAATACGAAATGCGCAGCTGTCTCACCGTCGGATTTTACAGTAGGCATTGCCTCTGCCCATTTCGTGAAATAGTCGACAACTACTATGATGTGATGGTGCCCCCCAGCCGAAGCTGGGTTACAATCCATAAAATCTATCCCCCACTTGGTGAAGGGACCGGCGGTGATAATAGGGTGCAACAAGGCAGGCTTAGAGCGTATATTCTGTGCAAACACCTGGCAAGGGTGGCACCTCTTGACCGCTTCAATACAGTCCTTGAAGATCGACGGCCAGAAATAACCAGCTCTAAGAATCCTCTGAGCTGTAGCAAGCCCAGACAAATGACCACCACACGCCCCTCCGTGGCAATCATTCAAAACTACTTCAGCCTCATCATGAGTTAAACAACGTCGTAAAAGGGAATCTACTCCACGGCGGTACAAAGTGTTGTCCACTATGAGGTAGTTCTTGGAAACGTGATGTAACCGACGTCGCTCATCTCGTGAGAGGTGAGTAGGGGTCCTCTGTGTTTGTAGATATACAATGATATCCCCGTACCATGGGTCAACCGTTGAGATTAAGAAAATGTGTTCGTCAACGAACGTATCTTCACATACCAACTCCTCAGCCTCGCTCGGAAAATCCGATATGAGCTCTGCAAAGATTAAATATTTCTTTGATTTTGCCGAAACAAACTCGAGATGAAATTCTTGCAGGATGACAATCCATTTATTATATTTTCCCCCTATCATCCTACATGTGAGGACGAATTGAAATGGATTGACATGCGCCACAACCAAGGTCTGGCGAAGGAGAATATAATGTCTCAAACGCTGCACCGCATGTACAGTAGCTAAGGAAATCTTCTCGACATGAGAATATCGAATCTCTGCGTCAATAAGGTTTCGGCTCAGATAATAAATGACATGCTCCTGGAGCTCCTCATCCTCCTGAACCAAAACCATCCCAATCGTCTCTAAAGATGCGGCCACATATAATATGAAATCACGGCTATAATTCGGAGGACTAATCACCGAGGCCGATGCTAGGGCTTGCTTAAGTGCATCGAAGGACTCCTGGGCTCGCTCATCCCATTCAAAGGGAGTATCCTTCTTCAAAAGACACATAGAGCCTCTAGTCAAATTGGCAAAATTGACTACAAATCTTCGTAGGAAGTTTGCCATGCCTTGCAAACACTGAAGATGGTGAATATTACGCGGGAGAGACAACTGAAGTATTGCCTCCACTTTCAAGGGGTCGACTCTTATTCCCTCCTTCGAAACGATGAATCCTAAAAGACGACCTGATTTTACGTAATAGATGCACTTATGAGGGCTCAATCTAACAGCATAATGCCGGCATCTTTCGAAAACCAATCTCAAGTGATACGAATGACGCATCCTCATGCGAGAATGAGCAGCGAGGTCATCCAAAAATACTTCAATAATGGACTTGAGATCGTGGAAAATCAAGGTCATCGCCCGCTGAAACGTAGCTCCAGCGTTTTTAAGGCCGAAAGGCATTTTTCGATATGCAAAAGTTCCCCAAGGACAAATAAATGCGGTCTTGTGTTGGTCCTCGGGTTTTATTTGAATCTCATTATATCCGGAAAATCCATCCATAAAGGAGAACACCTCGCTACCCGCACACTCATCCAAAATCTGATCTATAAATGGTGTGGGGAAGTTATCCTTAGGACAGGAACGATTTAAATCACGGAAATCAGTGCATATATGGATCGCTCCTTGCTTCTTATCTACCGGAACAGGATTTGAAACCCACTCCATCAAGGGAATAGGATAGATGAAACCCGCTTTCAATAGTTTCTCTATCTCTGCCTTTATGGCGGGTGCTTTTCTAGGATTCACGGCGCGTAAACGCTGTCAAACAGGCTTAGCGTTGGGGTAAGTTTTAATTTCATGTTCGACAATCCGAGGGTCAATTCCTGGCATCTCATCGTATGACCAAGCAAAAACATCACGGAATTCCTTGAATAGCTCGGTATACTCACGAATCTCATCTTGGGAACAATCTGCCCCAATGTAGACATTATCAATCGTACCAGGATTGCGAGAAATGTTGATAGGAATAGTTGACGATATGTTCGCCATGTTTCCATCAACCATCTGACCAGGAGAGCTTAATGGAACCATAGGTCTACCAACTTTCTGACTAAGAATCTCCCTATAATCCTCACGCTCCAAACGGTCAAGCTCTGGAAGGAAATAAGATCTATGATGAAGCTCCTCCCATGGTGGCTCAATTCCCGACATGGCCTCGATAATCGCTTCGTCTGAAGGGAAAACCATATCAAGGAAATCGTGGGCATGAGAAGATTGTACTGCCCATGCAGGCAGCACATAGGGGTCTTCCTCCTCTGTCCGCGAAGAGGAAGAACAAGGCACTGCAGCAGACTCAAGATTAGCTTGGTAAGCAATCATAACTGCAGGCAATGGCATACTCGGCTCGATGGACTCACTCGAAGGGCTCGGTGAAGGAAGAACCCAAGGATCTCCCATATGATTTGTGCGAAAGGATACCAACTTCGTAGACATGGAAGCTCCATTGACGCTCGATCCTACCATGAGGATAGGTGCAGAACAGCTAAAGGTTCCCATAAGGGATGGATACATTCCTACACCCACACTCCTAGTTGCCGGCTGGGAAGGCTCAACCTTCGGAACCGAAGCTCCTGACGATGCATTAGGAGGCGGATTCTTGAATGACATCTGATCAATCGTCACAATATTCCCATTATGAGGAAAGCTTACAATGCGAAACACAGAAGACGCGATGGCTTGCATACTATACATCCAATTCCTTCCCAGTAAGAGATTGTAGTCAAGGGGCGCATCAACCACCTCAACCTCTATCGCAACGGTCTTCCCTCCTAAACGGACTTTAAGAGAAGGAATGATACTGTGCGGCCTAAACGATCTCCCATCGAAAGAAGTTAACATGGTCGTAGATTTCGACAACTCAGGAGAACCAAGACCCTTCCAACAAGACAAAGACATCACAGAAGCAGCAGGGCCCTCATCAATCACAGTTCGCTTGATGGTCATATTAAGACATTCTACATGTATCAAAAGGGACACATAGTAGGGCAAGCGATGTTGATGTCCTGTGGTTTCAAATTTGATCATTGTGGGAGAGTCATCACCATTCACACCAAGAGCTGAAAGCAAAGCCTTCCTTTGCGACAGACAACTCTGAAGCACCTCCAATGCAGACATCGCACAAGGAGTATGACCCAAGTCCTTGACAACTGAATAATTCTGGGTGGCTCGAGCATTTGGATTATGCCCTGAGCGCTTAAGTACCCCCTTAGGAATGCGAGGTACAGCTTCAGGTTTATCCACAGGTTTATCCACCGGTTTCTCAATGCGCAAAGGAGTTCCTGGTGGATCAGGTTCTTTACTTGGGTTGGGTTGCGACGAAGTATAATCTTTCGCATGCGTCACAACTTTCGCGGCACGGACCATGGTAATGCACCCACGACCACTAGTCTCAGGTGGATCATCATCACTAGATTGGTCCTGGGACTTCGAGTTCATATTCTGGTTATGCGGTAAAGGGTTTGTCAACACAGCTGGGCCCTGTGCTATGAACTTCAAAGCTTCATCCATCCTAGGGCACAAGTAAGTGAGGTGATCATCCTTACATAGCTTGCAAGGAAACTTAACCTTACGTTTATTCTGCTTGTCCCCCCCAGCATTTTTGTTGTTCTTGTCATTATTAGTGGCATTTTCGTTCTTATTCCCACCCTTCTTATTATTTTTACCCTTCTTATGATTCCATCCAGGTTGCTGGTTACCCTTCTGGTCCGACGTTTGCACAGCATGTACATTCGCCGTTTGGGCAGGATGAGACGAAGCCGTAGCTTGTCCTGAAGCAGATTGGTTGGTAGACAACTGAGCTACTTGTTTCGCAACCGAACCTGCAGGATTTTTACTTGCACAACCCACAATGCCATTGGCATGTGGTCTAGGCTTGACCTTGGGATCAAAACTCGAACGAGGAGCATTAGGTATAATCTCGTATAACAAACTAGACTAAGCATAGATCAAGTCTAGTTCATGCGCCCTAAAGATGGCTTGTTCCTCATTCTGCACTCCGGATGTGGAAACATCCTTCACTATATACAGCAATAAAGACTTGAGGAACCACTCAAGGAGGAATTCTGGCGGTATAAAGGCTTTGATTAATCTCTTCCATCTACGCCACTCCTGAATATGATCAGAAATATGGGTGGCTTTATCTTGCCGAAATGTCGACAAGAGTTCAGTACCAACATCATATCGTACGGGTAGTTGGAAGTGATTAAGGAAAGTCATCGCAAGATCATCGAACAAGGTAAAGGCACCCCTAGGCAACTCTATATACCATTTCGCCGCAGGCCCTGTGAGGGTGCGTTGAAATAGTCTCAGACGGACTGAGTCCTGATGCAAGGAATTGGAAGAGCACCATAGGTGGAAAGTCGTAACGTGTTCACTCGGATCCTCTCCTGGTTTGCCTTCGAATTTAGGTATATCCGAAGGAAGCTTGGTAGGGACAGCCGGCCAAGCCGGGTCATGAGCTACAGGATCGTTCGTAAATCTTGATAAGTCAGGTAAATTTAGTGTCGCGAGGAAAGGGAGCTTCGAATGATTAGGTCTTTGGACCGCTTCCTGGTTCATATAGGATTGATTACCACCATGGCCACGGCCATAGTGACCTCCTCTCGTATGACCCGTGTAGGGTGGTGCCGAAGTACCATAATAAGGTGGACCTTGACTAGAGGGAGATACAAAGCCATAACTAGGGGGATAAGCAGGTTGTGAATACCCGCCTCCATAAGGTGCAGAAACCTGTCCATACTGCATCCCATGATGGGATGCATAGGTCATCGCATGTGATGCCCCATGAGACACTCCATAGGAAGGGATATACATTCCGGAAGTCGGAATATACATGCCTGAAATAGGGATATACGTCGAGGAAGTAGCAACTTGACCTCTAGAAACATGAACATAACCTCCTGAAACCACGGGTGGTATGTAGGCTTGCGATGCAATGGGTCTAGAAATTGCAGTATGGACTTGACTCGTAGCTACATGCCGACTAGAAGGACCACGTGAGGGAGGTGGAGGGTTCGCATTCGAAGAACTCGGAAGCGAGGACGAAGGGATCTCTGTAATAAGATATGTGCTAGTGCCTATCGTCACTCTTCTGGAACCTGGTATCGCTATAGGATCACTAACTCTAGACCTAGGAGGTATATAAGATGTGGCTTCCACCGCTGGGATGGACGGTGCAATATGACTAGTAATCCCAAACCTATCCGCAAGGTAAGGTATGGGAATGCCCCCAGGTATAGTGTTAGGGTCAAAGTCAGATTCGGCATGAAATTCCAAACCATGAATAGGAAAACCAGTCGTAGCATAACCACTGTAGCTAGTGCTGGCGGGTTCAAAGTGAGTCTCGGCATCTTCTGGCATTCCATACCGGTAATGCTGTAATGAGGGGTCAGGCCTAGAATGAATATGTCTATCATGCATGGCTCCTATCTTAGAAATCACAGGTCCTAACTCAGTTAGGTCGGGTGAAGGATCATAAGTAGGTGTAAAATCCCCATCGTCAACACGAATGGGAGGAGGAAGTGAATTAGATGTGTCCTCTGAATGGTCTCCCATGGTGTGTGAATCAAAGTGTGATGTAGTCCGCCTGGACTGTCTAGGTCCCTCTCCCAAAGGAGGAGGATCAATAGAAGGCGGAAGTCCTGCTAAACGACGAGAACGGCGCGAAGCCGCACCCGAATCCACAATGACTCAAAAAATAGCAAAGACTCTCTATTTACGTCAACCCTAGGCCAACTAGCGTGCACAGAGCAATCACTATAAAATATAAAGCCAAAAGCAAGCAAACAGGGGCTGGATAAGTGAGCTCCCGAATGTGGCCGGTATGTCTCGCCTAGGAGAGGCTTGAGAGGCCCTTGTCACCACAAGTGGAGGTTCGAAACCAATTATTGTGGCCCTCAGCTTCAACGCGTATAACGACTGTGCTGTCCGACCCCAACCTGGCCGGGACACATGCAAAATAACCTTTACATGTACCCCCTCGATATCCTAAGTAAGGTCACTAAGGTCACCTCAATATAATCAACGCTCAGGCGGATAGTCGCGGGCGGGATTGATCGTATGGGAAGGGTAGCTGAGCCCGAAACTCTCGAAAGAGCCCCCAGATACGAATACAATCCTGGCTATATCGCCGGTGCTACACAGTTCTCGACCAGGGGTTATCCCGATCAGACAACCTCTCACACTACCTAGTGCTTGACTCCCTTTTGAGAGGAGCTTCTTGAGAACGTTGGTTATACCAAGGGTTTCACACACTCCCTGGACAGACACCTAGTTGTTGTTGTTTAGTGATGTTGGAGAATTGACTCACAATGAACTATTCCAAGATCCTAAAACCTAAGCTTGTTGGTGCACCCTATAAAAGAAAAGAGTGTAATTCATTTTATTTAGCGTTGATTTTAGTTGGCTTTATTACTCAAAAATAGGATATGGCCGTGCAACTCATGGTGTTATGACGCAACAAGAAGTAAAATGCACACCTAACAATCCATGCAAATGCATGTGTCCATGAAAACAGGGTATGCGTACTACGTGTAATGCACAATTTTTCTTCGAATGCTGAATGCAAATTTTCCTATATGAACACCTAACTATTACTCCAAAGCAAATCTAGAGCTAGTGCAAGTACAATGCAAAGTGCATAATGCAATGCATAATGAGAAGCAAATATTTTTGTATTTTTTGAAAATAAAGAGATACAAGAAGCAAAAGAATGGTTCTACCCACCCCAGACTCTGCAAGCACACATAAACAGCATTCCAGCAAAGCACTAAGGTAAAAGGACTCTAATGCACTAATCTCAAACAAAAAATCAAAGATGCCATGACAAGAACTTTCCTAAAAAAAAAAATTAGGCTAAAAAAAAACGTTTCTGGTAAAAAACAGAGGTAAGAACAGACTCAGGTAGTGCCAAAGGAGACTCAGCAACTATCAGAACTCACCCAGCAATCCACTATCTTCCACAAAAAGGTAAAAACCAGGGTATACGTGACTGTGCACAGTAAACCCGTGTGTATACGCGGAAATTCCAGAAGAACCCGCGTGTATACGCGACTGTAAGCAATAAACCCGCGTACAGGAAGAAAAAGATGCATAAATCACAGGCAAACAGACAGGCTGAGACTTAGTTTACACCAATCAGACTCTACCAAGCATACATGCCCCCATACTTGACACAAAAACAAGAGAGAGAGAGCAATTCAAATACATTGAATGCCAAGAAACCAATCCCCAAAGGTCAACTACTAGGAACTCCCCAGCGGAGTCGCCAATT
>LPNX010081218.1:480826-492016 GCA_001517045.1 Pseudotsuga menziesii | reverse complement strand
GGTACCACAACAGACAGCTAGACTCCAGAAATCAATCTTTCCCAATATGCAATAGAAATAAACAATCTAACATTAAAGGATCGAACCTCGTACCTTATTCTGGACGGTTGAAGTAGATCCCTGTTGAGCTTTCCAATCTTCAGCTTGAATTGTTATAGCACGTCCTCAACAACAAGTAAACAATACAAGCATACTATATTTCATGGTGTTAGATCTATTCTAGCATATATAACCCATAATGTAAAAACATTTGACATATTCCAATGGATACAATATTCATTCAAATACACATTAATGGACAGGAAAAGATATTTCTATTAATATGAATTAGAGATTACAAGTGACAACCTCTGACGGCACGTCTGCGAACCGGAGAAACTGAATCCCCCACTTGGGACTCCACCACCTCAATCCTCCATCACTTCGATAGCAAGCTTACTAGCAAAAGGAAAGCTTGGGAAGAACACAATAGTGCTTCAAGGGGCAAAGGGATGCAGACTCAAGCATAAAGTTCTGGCAACAATGGACTATAGTTTTGTTACTCTCAATTCTCTCTTATGCTTTCAATGTACCAAGGGGTTCCTTATATAGCTTTTCAAAGGGATATTGAAAGGTCGAATCCGTGCGATCTCAAGGCATATGGAAGGCCAGGAGTTATATGAGTCGGATCCAAGTCAAGGAAACATCCAAAATGTTTTGGACTATGTACACATCCCGATGTACGCGACTATTGAGGGAATATCCGCGTATGTACGCGGTTATCGGGGAAAAAGCCGCGTATATCAATATTCTAATGCTTTTAGGGATGATCAAGGTAACATCAAAAGATATAAAGTGGTCCATAGGGGCTAATGAGTCTGCAGCGGGACAAGGGAAGGCCATACAATGTGTGATTCACCTAGTGTGGTGAAATCTGCTATAACACCTTGTTATTCTTATTAGAATGAAAGGTCATCTTTACAGTCATCCCACTATCGGGTTACATTAAGTCACTGCCCATAGGAGTTCAGCCAGGGGGAATCTCACATCAGACACTAAAAGATCCCATCAGTAAACTATCTCATCATGAGAGGAGTGTCCACTCAGCCACATCTAACGAGTGCCAAAAGGCACTGCTTAGCTATCTAAAAGTGAGAACTCAATACAACACAAACCAACAACAGGGAAGAAACTCCCTTTAAACATTCTTAGTAGAGCTGAAATAGATCCTGAGAAACCAATTGGTTCTCAAAAAATTCCTTATATCTGCCTTTTCCTTGTGGAAAAATGAATGCTTCTTTAGAGAGTCGGTCAGCCAACCGATTGTGCTCTCGGTAGCTGTGGGTAATAGACAATGCCCGGAAGCTTGTAAATAGCTTTTTTGTCTCCCTACACCAATGAACCAGATCAGTGGGGGAGAGAGCAGTCGATCCCCTCACCCAATTGATGATTACAAGTGAGTCACCATATATCTGGGTAAGGGGGATCCCCATCATATGGGAAGTAAGAAGAATTTCCCATACACTGAGCAGTTCCGCTTTAGTGTTAGTTCCATGTCCGACCCCCAGCGAGAACTCCAAATGGTGGCAGTCATTAATATAAATGCAAAAACCCGCACCAGCGACCTTACAGTTTGATGCACCATCAATGAAACCATAGGGGAAGATCATAGGAGGAGTCTTCCGCAAAATTCTACCAGATTTTTTCTTTTTGACAGGCAAAATAGAAAGGTGATGAACAGCAACAATAATTTGACATACAATAATGTGTACATTTCTTTTTTCATCTTCAAATATAACCTTATTGTGAGCCTTCCATACAATCCACATCATGTGGAATGGAAGTAAACGGAGAGTCGAACTTTTAGACATCTTCCCCAGCCAGTCAAGCAACATATCCACCAGAGGAACATGAGCTAGGAAAGCATGCAAATTTAAATGATCACATACCTGTTCAGCCACCATTTTCCATACTGCACATTTTGTGAAAAGATGCTCTACAGTTTCTTCATCTGCTTTACAAAGAACACAAATACCTGGGCCTTGCTTTCCTTTTTTCTGTAAATTCTCCCAAGTGAGAATTCTGAGCTTGACTGCTAACCAAATGAAACATGAAATTTTATTTGGCAGGGATTTGTTCCATAAATATGTGTCAATAGGAGTTGTAACCGGTCCCTGTGTAGAGGAAACAATACAATCATATGCATTCCTAGCCATTAAGGAGCCCGTCTTCTTACTGAAATCCCAAACCAATTCATCATCGGCATCAGTGATATGGATACCAGCACCAATTAAACCAGAAGTATAATCAGTCCACAAATCATTAAAGGGACCTCCCAAATTCAATTCCTCTGCCGTGTACCAATAACTCTGAGCATCTTGTTGAATATTATGAGCCTGCGCTAGAGAGCAAATATCCAAATCCTGCAAATAAGATCTCAGTTCATCTGGAAGGAAGAAACCAGTGCGAGATCCAACAATTGGGTCAATCCCAACAATGATATCAATACCTCTACCTACCTACCAAGCCAAATGTGTGCCAATCCATGGTAAAGTATGAATGAATCCTCTCCAAATCACAGAAACATTACGCCTGTTAAATTTTTTAGTTCTGAACCAATCTGCAACAGATCCCTTTTTAATATATTTGCAATATAGGACTTGAAACCAAAGGCCCCCTGACTGAAGTATTCTCCAAATTTTTTTTAATATCAATGCCAAACTGAACCATGAAAGATTTTTGATGCCCCACCCTCCAAGCTCCTTGGGCCAAGAAAGGTCCATCCAATTAGCCAAATGATATTTCCTGTTAGTGCTAGATGATCCCCACAAGAAATTAAACATAACCCTTCTAAGAGTCTGGAGAATGGAGGCAGGAAGGGGAGAAAGACCCATCCAATACACAGGGATACTTGAAAGAACAGATTGCACAAGAATCAATCTACCCCCAATCGAAAGTAGCTTGTTAGTCCAGTGACTAATCCTTTTTTCAAGTTTTTTAATAATTCAGTTCCAATCCAATACTCTATAGTTGAGAGGCTTCAAGAAAAAGCCCAAATAGGTTAGACCAGATTGTAATGGCTGCAGTTTATATGGCAAGTTACCAACAAACCAATTCAGACAATCAGTAGAAATATTATAATAGAGTAAACATGACTTGTCAAAGTTAATCTTCATTCCCGAGGCTTTACAAAAGGTCTCCAAAATAACTTCAAATGCAGATCAGTCAAGGAGAGTACCAGATCCCATAAGAATCACGTCATCAACAAAGAAAAGGTGAGACAGGGAAAGAGAGGGAGAGATTTGAATTCCTCTAATCAATCCATTTGTTCTAGCATTTCGAATAAGAAGACTAAGACCCTCAATGACAAGAATGAAAAGGAGTGGGGATAAGGGACAACCTTGACGAATACCACGTGAAGCAGGGAAAAAATTGGATGGGGTTCCATTGATCAGAACCGCAAAATTTGCAGTGGAGAGGCAACCCATGATCCAATTAACAGTAAGGAGAGGTACACCAATTTGAATCAGGATCAATCTAACATAGGTCCAATCCACCCTATCAAAAGCCTACGAAAGGTCCAATTTGAGAACAAAAGCACAAAGATTTTGTGTTTTCACAGAGTGAAGAACTTCCTGAACAATTCCTATAGGTTCAGAGATAAGGCAGTCCTTAAGGAAACCAAATTGTTCAAGGGAAATACCTTTATCCAAAAAGGGTTTTAACCTACCAGCAATCACTTTAGAAATAAGCTTGTAAAGTAAGTTACATAAGGAGATGGGCCTGAAGTCAGTGAAGGTACGAGGCTTGTCAATCTTTGGGATAAGAGCAAGAAATGTGGAGTTCAGAGAAGGGGGTATAAAACTTGAAAGTCTGGTATGATCAACGGAGTTCATTAGCACAGGTCCCAGGAGGTCATAAAAATGCAAATAAAACTCCACATGCCACCCATCCGGCCCTGGGCTATGATCTTTCTTGAAGGAATGGAGAGAGAGATCAATCTCTTTCAAATTAACCAGACAGCTAAGAGAGGAGGAGTGCTCGGGTGGGATAAGTCTTTTAAAAAGAGAGACCACTTTAAGTTGTTGAACCAGATCAGTGCCTCCATCATCCTTGAAAATGCTAGCAAAGTGATTTTTACCCATCTCTTTTAGGGAGGATTCATCCTTAATTAAGTTACCCTCTGAATATTCAAGGGACCAGATCATATTATGTAATCTTCTTCCCGAGGCTACAGCATGAAAAAACTTAGTATTTGAGTCACCTTGAAGATCCCACTTGGTTCTGCTCTTAAGTTGCCAAGTAAGCTGTAGATGTCTTAAGATTTTTTGTTTATCCACAATAAGCAAAGACAGGTGAGCAGCTTGATCTTTAGTAAGGATACCAAAAGTGGGACCTGCCAGAATCGTCTCAATTGCATGATCGAGCTTGGAAGTGGCCAAGGCAAAACTGTCAGATTTGTTTTCTGTCCATCTCTTGGTAGCAGACTTAAGATGGCGAAGAATGAGACAAAGGTCCTCAATATTAAAAAGGGAGTCAACATTCGAGAAAGAAGTCCACCAGTGATAAAACCACTTAAGGAAATCAGAGTCCTCCATCCAAGAGCGATTGAACTTATACAGATAGTTAAAGGGACCTCTGAGAGAACCCCATTCAAAGCAGATTGGGTAATGATCAGAGAGGTCATGACATTTAATCCAAGTCCTATAAGACCCTAAGGAGGGAAGCAGTGAATAAGCTATAAGAAAATGGTCCAAACGTTTACATATACCTTCTTCCCCAATACGTCCATTTCTCCATGTGGGACCAGACACCTAAGGAGCCACATCAACAAGACCCACAGACTCAAAGAGTGAATTAAAGTGGTTAGAGAGAGGGTCCCGCAAAGCTTTGGAGCCCCAAATCTCAGAGGAATGGAGAGTAAGATTAAGGTCACCTCCCAAAACCAGACCAGGAAGGTTAAGAAGACCCCCTCGAAGGGCATTATCCCAGAAACATTCTCTGTCATGATATGGACCATAAACATTTAGGATGTGTAAGGGCAAAGGGGATCCTCTAATGGAAGCTTGCAATAATAAACCAGCACATGTTTGGTAAGCCCTACAGTTGGCTTTTAGAGGATTCCAAGCTGACAGCAAACCCCCAGATAAACCACGTGCACTAATGGCACAGAACTCCCAGGAGGGTAGAATTTTAGAAAAGGCAAAAAGTGCAGGAGATGCACTACACATTGTCTCCTGCAATAGAATGAAATCAGGGTTGAGTGAAGAGAAGAGAGTACGGAGGCCGAGAGATTTGGTCCTGCCCCCCAGACCACGAACATTAAGGGAGAGAATTAACATTAGGTCAGATCCTCATGGGGTGACGATGCTCTAAGACCCCTGACTGAATTTCCTCTCGCAGCCTCCTTAAGTTGAACTGAAAGGGGGATATAGGGAGGTGAACCCGATGAGATATCTGCCTTTGTATTCCTTTTCCCCCTAGGTTTCTTCCGAACAGTCACATTAGAAAACCTGATGGAGTTGAGATGTAATGTAGTGGGAGATGAAGGGGAGGTAGCAGTAAAGATGGAGAGAGACTTCTTCAAGGAGGGGTCGGAGAATGATGGCGAGGAGGTTGGACTAAGAGGTGGGGTTACCAACAGAGAAGGGGGAGGAAGGATTTTAGTATGGGTTGAAGAAAGAACATCATGTGAACCCCTGGCTTGTAGGGGGGGGAAATCCTCCAAGGAGTCAAGTGCTGGGGGAGCCAAAGAATTAGATTGAATAACCCTAACGGAGGATAGGTCATCTTTTGACTGGATAGTGAGAGATTCTACAGGCAAAATAACAGTATCAAGATGGGAGGGTGAATGCTGGTTCATACCCTGTGATGAATCCCGAGGAGAAGAAACAACAACATCCTTTGAGGGGCTTAGTGTTTTCTTATGTGACGAAATCAATAAATCAACATCCTCCAAAAAAGATTCTGATACAATTTCAGAAATAAGATGAGAGACAATAGGGATACCAGGAGGGGATTGAAAATCCTCTATGTATGTACCTGTAGGAGACTGAAGCCCCTCCAAATGGAAATCGACAGATGAAGGAGAGCTCTGTACCTCTGCAACAGTATTGTTCCCTTCAGAAAACTAGTGAGGACAGACTTTCCATAAGTGACACACAGTGCGACAGCATCTGCACCTAAAGGGCACATGAAGATAATCGAGTCTTTGAATAAATAAGCGCTCCCCATAAAGAATCTCAAATTCATCTGGAAGGCCCACCGAGATATCAAATTCAACAAGTATTTGGGCAACCCTTTTGTCGTAGACCTGCTGGAAATCATCCTCCACAGAAACAAATCTGCCAATAGTGTTTCCGATACCTTCCAGAATTGGACGGCTCCAAAGGGGAAAAGGCAGATGGGGTAACAAGACCCACAGGTGATGTTTGACTATCCTTTCCCTCAAAGGATCAAACTTAGAGTGCCATCTATCCAGAACCAGTGATCCCTTACCGATATGCCAGATACCTTCCAGTACACGGGAGCAGTGCCCCTCATCAAGAAACACAAACACTATCCACCCATTGGACAGAAGACTAATAGTCGGCACATAATTAAAGAGCGGCTTCTAAATCTCAGTAGCCCAGCTCACCCAAGAGGCTTTATCCATTTTGCAGTACTCCAATCGTCCAACCAATGCACGAGAACAAAGGGAAGTGACTCTGTCCAGAAAAACATCATGGCCTAATACAAAACGATAACGTCCTGCCTGCACCTTGATACATTTAGACTGACGTTTCCGCCGAAACCGCTGAATCTTACCATCGTCAGCCATGAAGTAACGGTAGAGGTCAACCCTTCACAGCAGGGTGACAGAAGGTGGAAAACAATGATGTAAAAGGCTACAAACAAAATAACGAAACCCAGACCCCACCAGACAAAGCCACACTTCTGGGAGCCTCCGTCAACGGCCAGCATAAACCCAACAGGCAAAGAAAGGTGTGCACCCAAAAAACCAATCAGGACAAAAGACAAATGTCAACGACATGTGACCTGGTGGAAGACCTAACCGAGTATAGGAGAAGTGATGAGAAAAAGGCTACAAACGATAGCCCGAAACCCTTACCCTACCAAGCAGACCTCACTACAGTGATCCAATGTCAACGGCGATCATATACCCAGCAGGCTAAAAAAGAGAGTGAGCCCACTGAAGTTCAGACAGGACAAAGACAAATGTCAACGACAGGAGACCCGACAGAGAAAGAAGAACCCAATGAGGGTTTGTACTGAAAACACGAGAAATGTCCTTCCACATATAATCTAGATCAAAAGTCAACCGAAATCCAAAATACACTACAATGAAGCAGTATGGAGAAACCCCATGCAAGGTGGTGGAGAAAAGCGACAATAAAACCAGAACAACCGCCAAATGAACTAGACTAACTTCCCACTTTTTTAATTACCCTTGGTTGGTACTAGTCCCCTGCTAAAGGGGAGAGACTCCAAGGGAGACGGCAGACTGGGACTCAACCACACTCGCAGGGATCTAATAAAAAACAGAAACCCAAAAAGAAAGAAACCCATCAACCGAAAACGGTGATGAGAAATAGAAAAACAGCCCCAAGAGATACAGGGTACAGAAAGACAAAACGAAGGATGCCAAACCCGCTCTCTGAGAGAGAAAAACCCTAGCCATGAAAAAGCTATGAAAAAAAGGCAAAGGTGGTAATAAAAAAGAAACAAGAAACAAAGCAAGGCCTTCCAAGAACTGTGAACCGTCACCAGAGAAGATAATGAGGAAACCATGGTGCCTCAAGGAGATGAGAGAGCAGTCTATCTCCTGTGAAACCACAAACTGCTTCCATCTCCTCCATATTCCCCTCTATCCCTCTGTAAGTTGTATATAAGGATCACCTCTTAAAATAGCAAATGGAAACATTAAAAAATTATTGATAGAGATCGAGTCTAACATAGATATGGCGACGATATTATATCTTTGCTCAACCAAACTCCCCTCCTTAATAAACCATTTCCACAGTACCTTTCCTTTGCGCGTATGTATGAAGTTCAGTAAATATGTGAATATCAGCATAAGCTGTCGTGAACGGAAACAAGTCACACTTTAGCCATTCCGTGTAAACCACAAGAGCCCTCCATCCCCCTAGTCAATTTTAACTTACTGAAATAGAATGCCAAGTGGAAACCCTAAAATATAATTTTTGCATGTACAAAAGTGGCTAATGAGAAGTTTTTAAAGAAGTTCCAAGCGAAAGTTTTCCTGCTTGCTCCAAATTGGCGGGGATTCCATCGAGTCCAGGGANAAGTGGAAACCCTAAAATATAATTTTTGCATGTACAAAAGTGGCTAATGAGAAGTTTTTAAAGAAGTTCCAAGCGAAAGTTTTCCTGCTTGCTCCAAATTGGCGGGTATTCCATCGAGTCCAGGTAAAAATAATCCTAGTGTTTTCTGAACTCAATTTCAATTTCATATATATGTAACATTTATACACTATCTTTTTAATTTAATTTCACGTTGGTATAATATTTACACAATCCTTTTAAAAGAAATCATTATAATTTGAAATAATATGATTTAATTAAGTTCAGACATCATATGATTTGGAAACAAATTGAGATTTCAATAGATATCATGAACTCAGACTCCCGCGAGTTCATGCAAATGCCATGAACACCAAAAACAAAATACTTTGGTTGTGGATGTCCGCTTGGGGGGACACTGCTAGGCCTCAGAATAAGAGACGACCATGAATTGCTATTAAAACGCAGGTATAACACAAGAACAAATAGCGGTTTCTTTTATTATATACTTAAACATTAAACAATCAACGGAAAACGATATCACTAAAGAATCTGCTGAGAAACGAGTGCAAATTGTGAAATGTCGTTTTGAGTTGGTTGCACAAGTTACTACACTCTGCAACAAGGGCAGATTGAAGGACGCTCTCAGTCTAATTCACCATATAGATCGCCACAGTATTAGTAGTTGAGGGCAGTTGAATATATATGCTTGTCTTCTTTATTTATGTTCCGCCATGAATGCTCTTGGAGAAGGCCAACACATCCATCGGGATCTGTATTTGGCGTCAGCTCCTAAGATGTCAAGAGATACATTGCTCCCAATAAAAACTACAAGAGATACATCTCTCCCATAAAGATGCAGATCGTGGGAGGTAGGTGTGGTGTTTGTTTATTGCCACAACACCCGCAGGTAGAGGTGGGTGTTTGTTTATTGCCAACGTCTGCCAATGAATCACCAAATATGAATGCGACAGGCATCGTCTCGGCCACTGTTTCTACGTTCAGAAAACGCCAATACAACAAACCCTAAAATGCAAAGGCACATATGTGTGATGTCTTGGCTCATCTTTCGGGATAGTGTATGTAAATCTTTCAACATTATCTCATCTTGGTTTATATTTCCAAATCGCGTATAAAAAGTTCTAATTATAAACTGATCTTGCATGCTGGTCACTCCTATGGAACCACATGCTGGTCGCACCCGGAAAATAAAGGCATCTTGTGTACGAAATAATATAGTTCTTGGCATGATCGAGAATAGTAATGGGGCTCCAATACGCGGGCAACGAATTTGGAATAGGAATAGAATCTGCATTTCTAGAAGATACAACAAAAGGTAGTTTGGTTATAGATGGATGATGGAAATTTATTTTTGAATGAAACAAACTATTTACTTTGTAAAAGAATGAAGTGGTGCTTTAAAAGGTCAACTCTTTTAATTCCAGAGAGAGCAAATATAAGTACTTGTTTTTTTTATAATTTCAATGCAATTTAAGAAGGAAACTCTTGCATTTTCAATTGGAGGATTCTGGAAGCTGCAACATTACATGAAATATAGCGCTAGAATTGGAGGTTCTTATTGCTTTTCTTATTTTTCGGGACAACCAAACTTTAAATATTTCCATAGCCTTCGTCAACGATAATTTTGGCTTGTACGTCTTAACAATAAATTCACAGTTCAAATTCTAGTCATCGAAGAAGAGAACATTCCTGTGATTAACAAAGATTCAGGGATAGATTTGGTGGATCGCTGAAGGTAGGTGTCTCGTTCTCCGTAAAAAAATGGCATCTCAACACTAGTCAAAGCAGCCATGGAGAGGGTGAGTCGACCTTGTTATTAAGCTAGGATACCTAACCCCATAACTGTTGGCAGCAAATTCGCGAGTCCATTCGTCTCATTGAATGAGTTACTCAAGTTGAATAAAAATAGAACTGAATGTTAGGCATCTACCGGGCTGCCAATTAATAAAATAAAACAGAAAGGATCCTTGGAGCAAATCTCGGCTAGAAGGCATCCTTGGAGCAAATCTCGGCTAGAAGGCAGGCACTAGATCTTCTATTTCGCATGGGCCGTTTCACTTTTTATTATTAACAGGTTTCAAGCTTCAGATCTATTTTAATCACGAGCAGGATTCAAACTTCAGGTTTCACTATTTCCTCATTTGTGGACCGGTCGGTTATTATACTAAAAAAAATTATGTTTGCAGATTTCTTATGGAGGACTATTTGCAGGTTACACATGGAGAATTGTTTGCACTTTTTGTATGGAAGGCTGAAGCATAAAAGATTTACAACTGTTTTTTTTCTTCTTCGAGATTTTAGGTTTTATTTGATTTTTAGAGTTTTTATTTTAATATATCTACATATATACTGTTAAAATAATCCTTCGGGATTAGTGTAAATAAATAATAAATAGGAATATGATTAGATAGGAAGCCAAACAGGCTGAGCGGAAGGTGAAACCCAACCGCCATGTACTTTGTATAAATATAGGCATTTGCATTGGAAATGATAATTGGAATCGGGAGTTATTACCAACAAGTGGTATCAGAGCAGGGCTGTCTGCCATAACTCCTGGCTGCCATTCTGCTTGCCAGTCCATTGCCAGACTGCTCCATCAGTTTGCCAATCGAATCGCATGCATTGCCTGCGTTACAATTCCTTCATGATTGAGTATGTGTGCTGCAAACCCTAGTGCTGATTCGTCTTTGTGGTGCGATCTCTTCTTTGTGCTGCGACCTCTTCTTTACTCCTGCATAAAGGGTGGAAACCCTAATCCCACGAACCGGTGATGTTGATTTTGAGACTGCGTTGAGATTGATTTTGAGATGCTTTCATTTGATGCTGTGCGGTGATCAAGACATAAAAAGACTGCTGCGTGACCCTAAGTCTGGTGATTATTCTGCAT
>LPNX010081218.1:418167-470392 GCA_001517045.1 Pseudotsuga menziesii | reverse complement strand
TATATATGATGATGATGATGAGATATTTGATATAGGACCACATGGATGGTCACAATGCCTCCTCTGCTCATGTAGTTATGATGCTGTTATTTTAATGAAGAATGATTTTCTATTTAGTTTATAGTTAATAAGAGAGACCTTGTGAGGTCTTAATGGTTTATGTACTCTTGATTTAGTTTATATTCTAGTTAGGTTACTAAGATACTTATATTTAATATTTCTAGTTTGTTTACTGTGATGCATAATTACAGCATAGTTCCTTTATTGGTACTTTAGGTTGAAGTTTGTAATTATAAAGAAAACCTATGAATATCTACCTTTGAACTTAGTTGGCAATAAATTTAGACAAGTCTTTGCTTACAAATGAAATATGTGAGCAGAGTAATGAGCCTAGAGGGCGATTACTTAGTTACTAAAAATCAAACCCTAGTTTACAGTAACAAATTCTAAATATTGAATGAATACAGAAACAAACTTAAAGATGCAATCCTAGTTGTATACAGCCTATGATAACATTCACCACCGAAGGGTATATTTAAGAAATACAAACCCTAACAGAGTCTAACGAGAAAATCAAATGCATAGGGTTAGGAGATACATTGAAAAAATTTACCTAACATATCCATCAATTAATCTAGAAAGTAGCATAGACACTTTAGGGTTAAAATCTAAGAAATTTAACCCTAGGAGATATGGACAGAACCATCATTTCTAGGGTTATAAATATATAAAGAACATTTACATAAAGCAACTAGTATTTACCCTAGAAATGAACTTGACATACTAAGAACTCATACCTATAATTTTTCTGAAGCTCCTTTAATGGCTGAACTTGTACACTTTTTAAATAACTAGCATTAACAATTTAAGACAGATCTGACCTCTGATTTTGATGACCAAATCACTTGGGAACTACCAAATTCCTCCCAACCATGACCCAGAACTGTTCCCGGTTTTAATCCGGATCCCCCTGAGCTGGACTCCAACATGCAAGTAGCGTAGAGCTCCAAAGGTAAGGTTTCCTATCTAGTGTATTAGATCTGGGCCAGTTCTCCTTTTCCTTCGAGGAAATGTTTCTTCAATAATTTACTTGACAGCAAACACGTAGAAAAAATGACTCCTCTAATGATAGATCAAAACCCCAAGCCTTTCCTTGGCTTGAGTCTTTATAGATAGAAATGGACAGTTAAGTCAAGAAACCTTGGTTTCTTGATTTAACCCTTTTTAATTACTTTGGGTAATTATTAATATTTTAACTTAGGAACTTTCTACTAGTTCCTAATTGGACTTTTATAGATATTATACTTTTTATTAATCTTTCATAATAAATAATAATTGATGGAGCTCTTCTTCTTTCTTTCATTTATTTATATTATTAATATATTTAATTGTTTATACATAACATGACAAAAGTACATAATAATATATCATTTTATTAACTTTGTCTTTGGGGCATCATAGACCATGATCCCTAGACTTAATGACAATTCTTCATTAAGGTCAATTATGTAGATGGTTTAGGTATACTAGGCTAGGTATCTCTAAACATCCTTGCATATTGGATTCTCCTCGTATAATGTGGTAGCTCTTCACTACTTTGATGAGAATGCAAAAATTAAAAATTTCATTTAAGCAGTTATAAATAAGTATGATGAGATCAATATTTTTCTCGAGTCATTTTCACTCGGAAGTTATTAATTCTTTTCAGTAACCCTTAGCACTTACCAGAGCCTATACTCAATGCCTATAGCAAGGAGTTACAAACATAGTGCAATTCCAGAGCTTTCTCTCAACACTAAATGCTAGGATGTACTTGTATGATACACCTAGGGATATAATGCCTAAGGATCCAATGCTCTAGAGCTTATGCTCAACATCAACATGGAAGGCTCCAGGGCTTATGCCCAACACATCCAATTATATTTTCATGTGTTCCAGAGCTTCTTGCTCAACACAAAGGTAAGTATTCATGTGCTACAGAGCTTCTTGCTCAACACAAATCATCAATCACTCAAGTGTTCCAGAGCTCCTTGCTTAAGACAAAACATCTTGTCAATCATGTGCTTCAATGTCCGCGCCCAACACAGAAAAACATATACATATATCATCAATAATTGACTTATTCCCAATATATAAAACAAATCATCATGTTCATATGCAGTGGGGTCTTTGACCCAATATAAAAATAAAACATCAAGATAATCATTATAATCAATACTCACATGCCTATAAGTGTTAGGTCCAAAATTCAAGATATTACAGAATATAATTATTAAACCTACATAAATGAAACTAATCTGTTCTTTGGTGCAAATTTTTATGCGTTATGAAGCAAAATTTTCAAAAATAAAGTTTTCTATGTTGTTGTGGAAGATAGAGTTTTCTTTAATATAGAGCACAATTCAAAAATATATAATTTATTTAGAATATAAGATTTTAGCAAAATGCATTTTATATGGAATTTATCAATCTTATTATTTAAAATTAACAAAACAAGAGCTATTATATAGCAATGTCCATGACACTTATACATGATTTGTTTTGTTTGATTACAAATTGCTATCAACAAGAAAAAAGACAACATTTCATATGATTAAACTAATTTTAAAAATTTAATCATAAATTCTCATCCTTGTAAGTTTATAACTATACTCTTTTGAAAAAATATACCTTTCATTCTCTAGTCCTTTATTTCTTCTCTTTTGAATATTATTCATCTAAATCATCTTCACCGGAGCAACTTTCCATAAAAGAACCCAAAGTCTTGGGAAGCATGCAGAAAGATTTGTCATCGTTAACCATCAAATTTAACCATCAAAGTGAGTAGATGAGAATTTCCCATTACACTAACTAATATGTGTACACATTCATTTGTATAAGTTTTATAAAAATTATTATATAAATATCAAAAAATTACCATGTTTGACATGTGATTGAAATTTCAAAAATTTTGCGAGTAGGGGTGTAGAGTGACTCGCAAGTGCCATGTAAATGAAGGAATGTTGTAAAGGAGGTCTTAAGTTCAAATCTCACGATGATTTATCCATGCCCCATGCTTGCAGGTTGTGTGGACGCACCCAGGGGTATAGTGGCAACCAACTGAAAAAAAAAATTCAAAAAGTTCTTCCAATAATAAAATAAAAGATTCTTAAAATGTAAGTGTCAAAGTAAGATCCAAGAAATTCCTTACCTTTAATATATAATTACTTTCTATCCCGTTTTCTTCTAGTTAGTAAAATCTACGAGGAACTATGAAATAAGTCATACTTGTAGTAAACCCCATCGATATTAATTTTTTTCAAAAGTTCATGGTCTAAAGGCTTAAGTGCCTCAAGATAAATTAAAAGTTCATGGTCGAAAGGATTAAGTGCGCTTCAAGATAACTTGCTCTACAAATGTAGAGAACCACATGAAATAGACTCCATTTCCAACGTGTTGTTGCAAATCATATACTATCATATCTACAAGTTATGACCCATGAGATGTGGGCAATTCCTTGTCACTGACCTTGCAAAGTGATTTCCTGTAAAATCTAAATGTTTTAGATTGCCTACAAAAATTTTAAAATTTCTCTATCCTTCACATTATAACGCTTCCCAATTTTCAAGGAGAGGGAATTTTTCTACAAGACCCTTAAGCACGAAATCACCCATAGTGAACACATTATAAGGTAATTGAAACCCCAAAAATGAAGGGTAGTCGAGTTAAATCTGAATTCCTAAGCTTCAAAACTGTGAGGCAATCACATTAAAAGAGAGAAGTGAGAACCTTCATAAATGAGTGGAAACCATTTTTTAGAATATTTGTTTTAGTTGTTTTAAAGATGTGCACCTCATCCATTTTGAAATCATTTTATAGTCAGTCCCACGAGAGGGGGAAATCTCCAAACTTACCATATCCTTAGAATGAAGGAACATAACATTATCAATGTTTGGTCGTTGATGAATTCCAAATGAGGTAATAAAGTCCAAAGATATCGCCATCTACGTGAGAGCACAAAACACTTCATTGCATCTCGTAGAGAAAGCTTGAGAGAATGCCAGAGTTGAGATTCCAATTCGCAGTTGTAGTTTGGGGCAGATCTTGATACGCAGTTGCAGGATTGAACATTGTTGCAGTTGTTGACAATGTTTTGTTACATAACCAAACCAAATATGGACTGGGCTAGTTTACAAATTCAAAGTGAGCTGGTTTTAAAATTCAAATTCAAAATTTAAATGTGTTTGCATCAATTCACCTTCAGTAAATTCAAAATTCAAATTACCATGGCATTATTGTTGTAATCGAAATTCAAATTATTATGGCATAAATGCTGAAAGCATTATCATTCCATGCCCATTCCGTTGGGTATGGGGTGCATGGTCGTTATGGGTGCATAAATCCATGGATGTGTGGGATGCTGGCATGGTGGGCATGGATGGTTGAGTCGACAGAGAAGGCCGAAATTTTTTCGTAGTAAAATAGGATACACGGAAGGTGAGGGAATGTCAGAGCCTTCGCAGCAACATTAAACACTCTGCTGTCAGGTGCTTATTGCTTTCCGTCAGAAAATGACCTGCCATGAATGTATCATGTAAATCATGGATTCACCATACCTTATACCATGAATAGTGGCGCACTCTCACAATGGATAGACTCGTCTCATAAATACGAGCTCGCTCCTACAAGCTCTTAAAGCTCTTAAAGACGAGTCTGTCTCGTAAATAAGGCTCTCATCCCTGCAACATATACATATACCGGTATCCTAGTCTTTGTGGGGTCTCCTAGGTTTTTGCATTCTTTTGGGAACTTGACTCTTCAGTATTAAGAACTTGTCTCCTCAGTGTGCACCCCACTGGGACCATCGTTTACTCCAATATACTTTCCTCGACCCACTATCAATTACATATAAAAAAATGGAAATAATCATTGATTTTTTGGTATTTTTTAGAGCCTAACACTTTTGGAGGGTAGTTTGGCCAATACCCAGGAATTTTTATGGTTTTCCACTAGAATATTCTTAGTAGGTCTCTGCACATGGACACAAAAAACGGGCTCTAAGCACACTCTTAAGAGGCTTTTTGTGTAATCATAAAGGTTTAAAAAAAATGTTGTGCAGTAACCAAGGCCCTCCTACTAACTAAAACAAATAAGCCATGTAAACTGCATAGTATATCAGGTATTGTTGAGCTGACACGAAAAATGATTGAATTTCTATTAATTTCAAACTTACAGTAACATCATAAACGGAAAAGTACACAACTATAATGCTTGTTCAAACTCCCATATACATGAACACGAGTCTTTTTCGAGCGCGCTATGGATTGAGTCTTTTTCATGAATGTGCGAAGGCTAAGTATTTTCAGGACACCAACTGCCACATTTGTGACATGGTCAGCTCTCCCACCCCTAGCCCTGTCGGGGTACTCGACGCGGAGGTTGTGAAATTCAAAAAATCTTAAGAAAACCAATTGGAACCATGTCGTAACTTTAGGAACTAGGCCACTTATGTAAAAGTAGGTTAAGAAAATTAAATAGGACATGTGCGGTCAATGCAGTACCTTTCTTTTTGACTCATAGTAGGGGTGGTGCTCAGGGATCAAATTTGAAGGGTAGGGTCCCATTTCACTTTGAAGGTTGTGAGAAATCGAACCCTTCAATGTTGAAACTATAAGTGTACAACAATGTAACGTCCTCGTCCCTGCGACTGGCGAAGGGGATGCTACCATGGCGTTAACCATTCGGGCTACCAGCTCCACGAGCATGTGAATTCATAAAAATGCTGAAATGCAATGCATTGAAGTAGAACATGCACATATGCAATTGTTCATCATACACAGCGGAAGCAACATACATTCATACAAGCATTCATTCAACATGTTCATCACATTCATTAACAGTAAATAGGATTGCAGAAGTAAAATGGACAAGATTACTTATCTTATAAAGAACTCATTCTGCAACTAGCTATGTCGCTGCAACATTCCACCCAACCATAGGCCAACATGCTCCTTAATCTCTCAGCAACGCTGCCACCCTCGAGTTGGGAATGATTCTCCAAGGAATAAGGAAACAAGCAGGCTTACACATAGCCAAGGATACATAAAACACAACCAAGCCAACACATTTGGGTTTATCAGGCCATCAAGGAGTTGGGAAAGGCTAAATGCTAAGCTGGTGAGCCCACTATAGAGCCAGGAACACCTACCCCAAAACTAGCCTAACTTCTAAGACACCCACACACACCCAACACAAGGAATCAATCCCTTCTCTGCTACACAGTCCCTTAGGCCCTGCATTCCCTTACAGTGCTATTCAGGGGTTGTGGAGAAGAAAGCCAACCCTCTAGCTCTGTCTGTGTGGTTTCCAAAAACACCAAGTTTATCAAGCAAACCAAGCCCCCATCCCTGCTCCCAACACAGTCCAAATACCAACCATTGCACACATGCAATCAATCAGCTGTTACAGCTTAACAGGGAAAACGAATCCTGAGTCGTTCTTGGCCCTATCATGGCCAAAATGACTCCCAAGAGAATTACAACTGTCCCAAACGCATTAGTGAACACAATCACAGAATGAGGAAAGACAACAGTCCGTCCTAGACAACCGATTCCACTCTGTGGAGAGACGTGAATGACAATCGATAATTGGCTCCCCTCCAAGCCGCGTGAGATCAAACATAGTATATTTCTGTGTGTGAAAATGAACAGACTCCCATCCCCAAAATGTAAATAAGACCATAGCCGACACAACGTAAGGGAAACCACCAAAAACCCATAATCAGTCTGTGAGGAACGTATCTGCCCACACCATTCGGAAAATCCATAGAGGAAAACTGCGTGGGTAAAAACCAAGAAAAATCATGTGCATGAGAATACTGAACAGGCAATGCTGCCTACGTGAGGATGAACAACTCTGCTTATGCGCGTGGATGAACAAACAATGGCGAGAATGCGTAGTCGTGGGGAGAATGGAGTGTCCGCTGGAGTGATGGCGGTGGTTTGCTTGCCATCGCGAAGTCAACCACGCTGGTGGAGTGTGCATGTGGGAAAGGAATGATAGTCCTACCACACTCCTCTCCCAGCCATAACTGCCTCAACTAACAGCAACAGTTTTTAATGGTAGTGTTTTGGTAAGACAAGGGAAGATGACACATGGCTTTTTCCCTCATTGCCCAAGGTGGACATTTCCCCCACCCTTATCCTTGTGAAAATCATGCGCCTTCTCAATTTAGTTGCCGCGAACATAGCTGGTCGGGTTATTTAATTAAGGATGCATATTTACATGATGACAAACTCAATATATATGTCACATGCCCCGATATTCCATCGGTGACAATTTAAATCTAAAGCATGGCATAACCAGTCAATGGTGGGGCCTTGGCCTTTAGCTCCGCACCATGATCATTTAAAATATATACATCATATACATCTAATGCAACGGGTCAAAACTAGGGTGTTACATTCCCCTCCCCCTTCAGTAGCACTGTCCTCAGTGCTTTACAAAATTGAACAAAATGCTACACTGGTATCGCTTCAGTGTTCTGCATAATCAAACAAAAATGGATGTGCCAATCGCATGGAATCCTCTAGCTCCCATGTAGCCTCTTCAGGTCCGTAGTGCTCCCATTGCACCTTTACCCGACCTATGGCCCGGTTTTGGAGCATTGTGACCTTCCTGTCGAGGATGCACATTGGCTCGATTCGGAACTCTCCCTCGGGTTCCACCTGAATCACATCCCAATTTATCACATGGTTAGGACCATGTACATATCTCTTAAGCAAAGAAACATGAAAAACATTATGAGCTCTAGTGCTAGCAGGCAATGCAATTCTATATGCAACTGGCCCTATTCTTTCAAGCACTTCAAACGTCCCACAATATCTTGGTGACAGCTTGGCACAACTTCCAAGCTTTAAGGAACTCTTCCTTGCCCTCACTCTGAGGTAAACATGATCTCCAACCCTGAATTCCCTGTTCACCCTATGCTTATCTGCATAGCTTTTCTGTCTGTCCTGTGCTGCTTTCAGATTCCATCTGATCTTTACAACCTATTGCTCCATTTCCTTGAGCAATTCTGGTCCAAGCACAATTCTGTTCACCATATTATCCCAAGTCACTGGTGTCCTACACCTCCTTCCATACAAAGCTTCATACGGACTCATCCCCAAGGATGCCTGTTGTCCATTGTTATAAGCAAACTCTACCAAGTGCAAGTAATCTTCCCACTTGGTTGGTTTGTCCATCACATACATGTGAAGCATATCTTTAAGCACCTGATTAACTTTCTCTGTCTAACCATCTGTCTGAGGATGGTATGCAGTGCTGAAGTTTAGCTTTGTACCCAAATCTGCAAACAACCCCTTCCAAAAGTTGGAAGTAAACTTGACATCTCTGTCAGAGACTATTGCCTTAGGCAATCCATGCAATCTAAAAATCTCCTTCATGAAGATCTTTGCAATATCATCAGTTTTATGCGTAGACTTAACCGGTATAAAATGCGCTGCCTTAGTCAAATTGTCTACCACAACCATGATGGAATCATGTTGTCTCCAAGTCATCGACAATCCTGTAATAAAATCCATGGAAATAACTTCCCATTTTCATTCTGGAACTGGCAAAGGCTGCAACAAACCTGCTGGATGTTGATGTTCAACCTTTACCTATTGACATTTCATACACCTTGAAATGTATTCAGCCAAGTCCTTTTTCATTCCTGGCCAAAAGTACTGCTTTCTAGCTGTAGCAATTGTCTTCTAATATCCTGGGTGACCAGAATATGGAGCTTGATGGATTTCATCCATAACAACTCTCCTCAAACCTGCTACATTCGGAATATAAATTCTACCTTTATAAGTGAGAAGTCCATCTTCTTCCAATTTATATCCCTCATACCTCTTCTCAAGACCTTGCTGTTGCAATTTTCCTTTTACCTGCTCATACAATTCATCTCCAGCAGCATGACTAACAATCTGCTGCCTCAAATCTGATTGGAAAATACTAAGGGATGCCACATGCATTTCCTGCACCTTCCTGCTGAGTGCATCAGCTACCTTATTCTCCTTTCCCTTTATGTGCTTGATTTCAAAATCAAACTCACATAGAAATTCTAGCCATCTTGCTTGCCTAGCATTCAGAGTAGGCTGATCAAATAGATACTTTAGTCCATAGTGATCTGTTCTGAGTTCAAATCTCCTACCCATCAAGTAATGCCTCCACATCTTGAGGGCATGTACTATGGCTGTAAGCGCTAGATTATGAGTGGCATAGTTCTTCTCATGCTCCTTCAGCTTTCTTGACTCATAACATATCACATGGTTGTCCTGCATAAGGACTCCTCCAAGCCCTTGTCCACACGCATCAGTACACACCACAAAATCTTTCTTCGGATCTGCAACCTTCAATACTGGTGCACCGGTGAGAAGAACCTTCAACCTCTGGAAACTTTCTTCACACCTCGATGTCCATTCAAACTTCATCCCCTTCTTTTGCAAAGAAGTGATGGCATGTGCAACTCTGGAGAATCCCTCAATGAACCTCCTGTAGTATCCTGCAAGTCCCATAAAATATCTTACATCTGTCACATTTCTTGGAGTAAGCCAATTCATAATGGCTTCAATCTTTTCTGGGTCCATAGATATACCCTCCTCTGAGATAAAGTGACCCAAATACTGAATTCTATCTCTATAGAATTCACATTTGCTCAGTTTTTCATACAACTGATGCTCCCTGAGCAATTGCAATGTCAATCTCAAATGCTCTTCATGCTCTTCCTCATTTTTAGAATAAACAAGAATGTCATCAAGGAAAACAAGAACAAACTTGTCCAAATACCTACTGAAGACGCTATTCATAAGGCACATAAATGTAGCTGGTGCATTTGTGAGACCAAATGGTACCACTACAAACTCATAATGCCCATACCTTGTCCTGAAGGTTGTCTTATGAATGTCTTCATCCTTGATTCTCACCTGATGGTAACCAGACCTCAAGTCACTCCTGGAAAATACCTTTGCTCCCCTCATTTGATTAAAAAGGTCATCAATCCTAGGCAAAGGATATTTATTCTTCACAGTAACCTTGTTCAATTGTCTGTAATCAATACACAACCTGAGTGTACCATCTTTATTCTTTACAAATAGAACCGATGCTCCCTAAGGAGACACACTCAGTCGGATATAATTCTTTTCCAACAACTCCTGCAATTGCATCTTCAATTCTAGCATCTCCACTGTACTCATCCTGTAGGGTGCCTTGGACACTGGTGCTGCTCTTGGCACAAGTTCAATTGTGAAATCAATATCCCTCTTTGGAGGAAGCCCTGGAATCTCATCAGGAAACACGTCCTTGAATTCCTGTAACACTTGATAGTCCTCCAACCTTGGAGTTTCATCCCCTGATGTCTCCAAAATATGAGCTGCATACAACTGGCAACCCTTCCTACAGAACGTTTTTAACTGCATTGCTAAAACCTGCCATACTGAAATCACCCTTGGAATACCTTTCACAATTAGTAGGTTCCCTTTTTCATTCATGCATTTGAAAATATTATTGTAACAGTCAAGCTTCACCCTATGAGCTTCTAACCAATCCATTCCAATGAGAACATCATAGGAACCAAGTGGTAGAACATTCAGATTTACACAAGTGTTCAATCCATTCATGACCAATGGACATTTCTCTACCACCTCACTGACCTTTCTCTTAGTTCCAGTGGCTAGCTGAACTAACCAAGAATTCCTATGTGTTACTTTCTTAAAAGCACAAATATCCACTACTCTAGGAGTAATGTAACTGTGCGTAGAACCAAGGTCAATCAAAATAGAAATAGATTGCTCAACAATCTTACCTGCTACTTCAACCGCAGTTGACTGGTGATCTGCTTGGCGGTCCTCCAGTGCTGCATAAATCCTAGAGACTGCCCTTGCTACTTGACCTACTGTTTTTGCTTCTTGAATGTTATAAGCTGGCCTTGCACTCTCACTCTCGAGTGGACAATTTCTGCGCATGTGGGGTCCTCCACATTTCCAGCATTGAAGTGGCCCTCTATTCTGTTGTGGATCTTTAGGCTTTTCTCCTTTCACTCCAACTGGTTTATTCGCAGCTTGGGTGGCTGCTTCTGCTGATTCCTGAAGTTAGAAGGTTTGAAACCTTTCTTTCTTTGGTCAAACTTCTCATTCTTCTTGTCCTTCCATACCTTATGGTAATCCGGCTTGCCTTTGATTTGCTCATAACAATACTTAGCCTTCCTTATTGCTTCTTCAAGAGTTCTAGGTTCATAAAACTCAATTCTATCTTTATAAGACTGAGGTAATCCACTCAGAAAATGTTGGACCTTCACTTTTTCATCTCTGATGTACCGGACATACCTCAACAGCTCCAAAAACTTATTTGCATACTCTTCCATGGTCTGCTGTCCCAATCTCAGCTCATGGAATTCCTTAATCTTGTCATCATAATACCTGTCAGAGAGGTATTTCTGCTTGAAATACTTCTTGAACTGTTTCCACTTAAGTCTCCTTTCACTGATCCTCTTTACTTGCTTGAAGTGTTCCCACCAAATGGATGCCCTTCCATTCAGATTGAATATGGCAACTCTTGCCTTCATGTTTCCTGAATAATCATGCACTTGAAAGTACTTCTTTATTCCAAGAAGCCAAGCTTCAGCCTCTTGTCCAATCTTTACCTCACCATGAAATGTAGGAGGTTTAGCTTTCTTAAATTCATCTCGAGAACGATCCCTATGGTGTCTCTTTTTTTTTCTTTTATGAGAAGAGGAACTTGAATCCCCGCTGGATTCTTCAGAGTCAGATGATCCACTAGAAGTCCTTCTCCTTCTCCTAGTACCACTCTTACTGCATTCTGGTCTTGCCATACCTCATCCAGAGTCTATCTTTCTCTGTAAGTCTGTCAAACTTTGCAACATAGCAGCATTCAACTGATGCTGCTCTTCCTGGGCTTTGATCAAGCTTCTCATGGTGGCTGCAACATCTGACGGTGTCTCTTGGAATCTCCTTCCATTAGACTCAATGTCATCATTTATATTACAGACATTTTCTCCCATGGCATCTTCTGCTCGCTCGTAAGAATCCCGAGCATCATATCTGTCATGGGTTCTCATAACTGAACCACCACTTACTTACCAAACTACACTACCTAGAATACTGCTCTTGAAGGTGACTATGATTCTGCAAATGTGTTAGTAACATAAGTGTTAGATGCATAACATTGATATAAACCAACATTACTTACCCTCTCCTGGAAAAATTATAAAATTACAAGTTTCCCCAAACATAGAATTTTTCTTCCTCAAAGAACGTCTGTTTCAGGGAGACGACGGGGGTCAAGGGGGCTTTCCCCCTTGTGGCAGGGTGGGTCAAGGGAAGCGCCCTCATTTTTTTTTTGTTGGTAAATCATTGGTTTTCACGCAATCTGGCGCATAAGAGCGCTACCTCTTTCTCATTTTTAGCCCTGAAAATTCACTGAAAAATAGCTGAAAATCCCATTGAAAAACAACTGAAATCTGCTAGAAAATTCCACAGAAAAAAAACTCAAAATTTTCTTGTACAGGATCGGGTCTCATCCTGACTATCTATCTGACATTTTGACAATCCAAACAGCTAACTTCATCCGCTGTTCATCGGTGGTCGGGTGCACTGTTCATCGGGAGGATAGTTCACTAGACAGCTGCAACGGTGGGTAGTGATCCCGTTGCGGGCTCCGCGGACCATAACTCATCGGCTGTCGGAAGCTCTATCCACTAACTATCGCCGATGGCCGACGACTTCAGGACTTAGAATTTTTTTGAAATTTCCCCCCTTTAGTCTTCCTTTTCGCTGCTTGTTCAACAAGGGACGTAGCGATTCGACCCAAATAAAGTTGAACAGTGGAAAAATGCTCTTTCAAATTTTGCTGAAAAAAGCGGTAGCCAGCTAGAGGCGTGTAATGGGTAAGCACTCAAATTTCCCTTACCGTATTTGTATTACCTTATGTTGGATAGGTATACATAGAGGTTTGTTTCTCACTAGCTAAACTTATTTTCTTGTGAATAACTAGCCACAAGGGGGAGTTGCTAGATAAGGTGGCTGAGACTGTGTTGAAAAGGGTGAAAAAAACACCATTGAATGTAGCCAAATATCCAACAGGTTTGGAAGAAAAGGTGATAGATTTTGAAAATACAGTTTTATTCCATCAGCACAGTGGAAGAAAACCTAGTGTAGCAGGGATTGTTGGGTTAGGTGGTGTAGGAAAGACAACCATGTCAAAAGAACTCTTTAATAGGATGAGTTCACATTTCCAGAGATGTTGCTTTTTATATGATGTTAGAGAAAATGTAGGTAAAGGTTCTTTAGTTTCATTGCATAACAAACTTCTTGAGAGTTTGACTGGATTGGATCTGCAAATAGACAATAAGGATGAACCTATAGAGTAGCTAAAAATACATCTCTCATCTTCTAAGATTTTATTAATTTTAGATAATGTTGATCACGTGGATTAGGTGAATGCGCTTTTGCCTGATCAATCTTCTCTCCACTCAAATAGCTTAATATTGATTACATCCAGAGATAAGGATGTTCTCACAAACAGTGGAGCTGAAAATTCATTTATTTATAAGCTAGATGGCCTTAGTGAAGAGAATTCCTTAAAGCTCTTCAGCTTTCATGCCTTTGGGAGGCTTTACCCACTTCTAGGATTTGAAGATTTGACTAAGAACTTCATCAAGGCTTGTGCTGAGTTGCCTTTGTATTTAAAAGTGTTCGGGGCACTTCTATATGGAAACAATGACATATATTATTTGGAGAATCAATTGGAAAAACTTAAAAGTATACATCAAAGTGAGATACAAGAAAGGCTTCGAATTAGTTACGATGCCCTTGAAGAAGAGGGAAAAAAATATTCTTAGATATTGCGTGTTTTTTCATAGAAGAAAATAGGGATACAACCATCAGAATATGGAACGGCTCAGGTTGGGAAGGACGATTGGGGTTTCAAATTCTATAAAATAGGTGTCTGGTGGAAGTCGTGAAAGGGTACAGGGGGTCTTCGTTGCCAATGCCACATCGTCTTTGGCGTTGGACAGAGAACGTCTTTGAAGATTTGTTGCAGCAATCATCCATAAGTAGTCAACCATTTATATATTCTTCAATTAGATTCAAAGTTCAATTCCTTTATTCTTCATTTTGCAAGAATAAAGATGCAATTCCTTTATTCTTCTTTTGCAGAATGGACAGGTAATAACCGTGCGGGGAATTAGAAGGGTTTTTACTGAATATCATGATGATAAAGAACTTGACAGTATACAAATGGAGAGGTTGCAACTTGTTGATACTGAAGGAGTTCTCTTGGAACGCATTCTTAAGAGGGTGGAATCCCCAGATCTCATATGGCTCTGGTGGAAAAAGTGTCCATACTCCTCCCTGCCTTTCTGGAATATTCCAATGAATAAGTTAAGGGTTCTGCGAGTGTCCGGGAGCAAATTAGAAACCTATGTTACTAGAAACGTGATGGGACTGTACGTTTCTCGAAAAAAATGTAGTAGAAATGAAACCGAGACGAAAACCGTGTTTTTTTTGGGCCGTTCTCGTTTCTGGAATGGAGAAACCGTTTCTTACGAAACGATTCATTTTCGACAACAGTTTTAGCAGAAACCTTTTGTGTTTTTCTTAAAACGTGGTCCGTTGCTGACCGTTTCTTGCGCGAGCTGGTGACTTGAAAGTTGGTGGGTGGTAAGTTTGATGAATTAAATGCCGAATTAATTGACAGGATGGAAGCCAGCTCGATGGAGTATTATGGAAGGAAGCTTGCTCTCTGCCACCCATCCCCGGTCCTAGGTTTACTCAAACTTTTGTATCTCTGCTCATGCTGTGAGTGTTTGTTCATGCCGCTGATAAGGAGTGTTTGTTGATGCGCTGGTTGCTGTGAGAAGTTGAGAACATTGAGGCAGAGGAAGTGGAGCCACTGATAAGGAGTGCCTCACGCCACAGTTGGGTTGTCTGCGTTGTCCGTGCTGAGAGCAGTGCAACAGGTGCATGCCTCATCCATAACTATATTCAAGCACATAAATTCAGGTGAGATACTTATCCTCCAATTAAAAAACATGTCTCTGATAATGAGTGAGTTTTGACTTTGAAGTTTCAGAAGTTTTGGAATGTCGGGTTCGATTTCATGCCAACTTTAAAATTATGCTTGTTTTCTTTCTCTTGTGTAAATGTAAATAGCTTAGCACATAATTCATGGAGCAATTCTGCCTCACAATAACTGTAGAATTGCGCAAATGAATGGGTAATTTGTCGAAAAAATTAGGGGGTTTCTACAATTTCTTCCGTTAAGAAGACATGGAAACTTGGAAAGAGGAGAAGAGAAGTTTAATCGAATATCCTAGCATTTAGAATTGTTCGGCGTTCATTTAATTTCTTCCCTTGCAACTCTGTGGGGCCGGAGTGTCTCCATAAAACACCCAGTATTCAAAAATATAGTTCCTATAGAATGTGGGGAAAGCATGTTATTGATTTAAGAAGTGAGTAAAGCATAGAAGACGCCAACTATATTTTAGGACTCTATCAAATCCAGGGCATGCAATTTAATGCATGAAATAATGGACGAATTCACCCAAATCAACTGTAGATTTTATTGGAGCTTAGAAAGTATAATTATCTATCAACAATACTTAGTCAATAATGAAATAGCTTTCCCAGACCATCTGAAAATTTTATTAGAGCTTAGAAAATTTATTAAGTGAATACGCTCAAGCAAAAATGGGGAAAAATGCCCAGTTCACTTGTAGCTATTGTTAGAGACCCAAAAATTCGAATTTTCTATTATAAACTTACTCACCACATGCATTAGATTGTATGCCCATGTTTGTTCTTTTGAATAGCATCATTTTCGATTTTATTTGAAGAATATTCAGCATTTACAAAAACAATCAAGTTGGCATATCTCAAAAAGGTTTTTATTAGTATTGAGTTTCTGTTTTAGGAAGCTTTAAACTTATTACATTACATTATTAACTTATTTATTACAAATAATTATTTTATTAATCAAAATTACAACCAACAAAGAGCACATGTAGTTATGGCAAGCAACTATATTTTGCAATATCTAGAGGGAACAATTAATCTTGGCATTAGCTTTAGTGTGTGCACTTGTAGTGAAGAGCTTCAATGGCTACAATTTTATAATGTTGATTGTGAAGGCAATGGTGTAACAACAGAAAATTTATTTTTTCTTTGTGAAGCAATGAAGCATGGTTGTCTAGGTTACACAAGCAAGGAAAAATTAATGTGATTGAAAAAGGCTGCTGCCAAATGTTGGAGAAAGACCAATGTATCCTATGATATTATGAATGACAATCAGAGTTTAATTTCTCCCACGAAGAATTTGATATTTCATGTGAAAGCCAAACACATATGTACACAACATCTTGTTGTAAAAGTGTAAGTTGCTATTTACAACATCATTTTCACATATCATTTGTGAAAGAGCAAGTTGCTAGAAAAGAATTGGAGCTTCTGTTTTGCAATTCAGAAAACATAGCAGCACATACCTTTATCATGAACGCCAGCCCTTGTACTAACTTCTATTTACATATAATAAATAGAATGTGTAATTGAAGTCACTCTCAATTGAGAGGGCAGTGGATGTAAAGGCAAATACTAAATATAACCAATATATTCATCAATCATACTATTATAAATAAGAGTTATACCTTCTTCATCTACTAGCATGTTTGTATGAATGCTTATTTTGAAGACTATGAAAAAAAAAGTTAAAACTCACAAGTCACTTAAAAGCATTATTCAAAATTTAGGACTTTATAAATACATTCATAAGGGTCAAATAATTACAATCTCAACTTGCATATCTGTGTTTTGCATTATTTTGCATAGCAATCTAGCATAACATATTGGAAACCAATGTAAAATTGAAGATTATATTCTATTTCCTCAGTCCTTTGTCACAATGTTCTAAATGAAAATCAACAATAGAAAAATTGAAAAGAAAACATTTGGCTTGAGGGCCAAGGAAAGGACCAGAGTTGTTTCTCTTTACTATATTCAGAACAATATCTATTAATCCACTAAATTCCATTTATGGTATCAGCCTAGATAAATAAGAAAATAGAAGAAGATGCATTCTGAACAGTCAGTGTAATTAACATAACATTCAAAGTGGCATTGAAGTGTATCTTGTCAGTGCTTATGTATAAATCTAGCTCAGGTACGACCTTTCAGTAAGACCTTGCACAAGGTTCAGGTAAGTAACCTCAGCTTGTCTGTCTCAGGAAAGTGACCTTCTAGCTAGTGGGAAATTTAATAATATTGTAAACTATCTGGGCAATTTATTGTACAATAAGGGTTTGGCCTAAAGGTTAAGACAATTGGTTCTGCTCCTATCACTGATTATTATTTATTATCTTTTCATAGATTCAATCATTGATGTCCATCCATTAGTCTCCATGCTAGCAAGTTAATATACTCGTTACAGGCATTAGGTCGTTTTATATTGTAGGTTGTTAAAAAATAAAGTTTATTCTATATGTATATGCAATTAAGATTCTCATTTGATCAAATTATATAGAGCTTGCATTACGAATAGGTACAAGATCATGACAAAGGAAATTTTGCAGTCCTCATTTGATCAAATTATATAGAGATTGCATTTAGAACAGGTACAAGATCATGACAAAGGAAATTTTGCAGTCCTCTAAGATATAATCAGTGCCCCATGTAAGATTCAGGCTAAAATATCTCCAGAGCAGAGTCAACTAAGGTGAACTCCTTTACTTGGTTTGTTAGAATGAATACACCAATAATCAGTAATCTCAAATCCATGTATATACTTATTCAGCCTAATCATTAAACATGACAAATGCAGAATGGATTACCCAACATGACAAGAAAATATATGTTTGAAGACACAATTTACCCAAAAATGACAAGAAAATATATACTTGAAGACACAATCCCTTTAAAGCCACTGATTTGGGAATACTCAACTACCAACCAGTTTATTATTTCATCATATTGCATACATCATATTCAAATAAGACCCACTTAATTATATCTCTAAGTTGAGATAGAGTATTGGCATGAGGCTTTGTTTCCACTTATGTTACTGTACACCATATTCAAATAGGACCCACTTAATTATATCTCTAAGTTAAGATGGAGTATTGGCATAAGACTTTGCTTCTACTTATGTTACTGTATTGTCTCTAGTGCCCAAATCAGCAGTAGCTTTGGCTGCCTTGTTCAGAGCTCTAGAAACCATAGAGGCTCATGAAGCAAAGTAACTGCTGTTGACAGCTGCTGTTCCTGCAGTGCATGCTGCTTGCCTGGACACAATCAAGGCTGCTAATGATTTCTCCCCAATGAACTTGCCAACGATTGTCACCGTGGCTGCAGCAGTGTTTAGGAATTGATACTTCTTGTCTAACTCATTGGATTTGCTTAGTGTATCCTTTCCTAAGGTATATCCTGTAGAAAGCATTGTTGTAACTGCATTTACTGCCTGTCCAACAGATGGAATAAAGCTGCTATCCTGCAAATACATTGCCATGTTAGGCACTTCTCAAGGGCTTCAAACTACCAAACAATATCACTGCTGTTAATAACTTAATACCCCAAGAACATTATATAAGATAATATAATCAACCACTTTTAACTCTAAATAGTAAAGACTGTTTCCTAATTTTTTTGATCTAACATATTTCTCTCATGAGTGGTAGGGAAAGTGGCTTTTTGAAGCTACTATTTTACATAAAAGAAGGAAGCAGTATAACTCTACATAGTGTTATTGTGGGCACAGTGGGCTTAAAAAACAAAAAAAATGACTCTATTTTGTAGCACGTCAACTCTTTTCAATTTTCCTCTATATTGAGCTATAAAAGCCTATATTTGGCACTATATTTTACGACTCTGTCAAATCCAGGGCATGCAATTTAATGCATGAAATAATCGACGAATTCACCCAAAATCAACTGTAGATTTTACTGGAGCTTAGAAAGTATAATTATCTATCAGCAATACTTAGTCAATAGTGAAATAGCTTTCCCAGACCATCTGAAAATTTTATTAGAGCTTAGAAAATTTATTAAGTGAATACGCTCAAGCAAAAATGGGGAAAAATGCCCAGTTCACTTGTAGCTATTGTTAGAGACCCACAAATTCGAATTTTCTATTATAAACTTACTCACTGCATGCATTAGATTGTATGCCCATGTTTGTTCTTTTGAATAGCATCATTTTCGATTTTATTTGAAGAATATTCAGCATTTACAAAAACAATCAAGTTGGCATATCTCAAAAAGGTTTTTAGTAGTATTGAGTTTCTGTTTTAGGAAGACTTATTTTGAGAGTGTGTTATTTCTAATATATGTCCCTGTTTTTTTTTACAAAGTGTTATTTCTAATATATGTCCCTGAAGCAATGCTGAAGAAGCAGTAAGACTTATTTTGACAGTGTGTTATTTCTAATATATGTCCCTGTTTGTTTTGACAGAGTGTTATTTCATCTTTCTCCTAGCATTTCCTATTGCAATGGAAGAAAGTTCATTAGTTGCACAAAGCAGAGCAACTATTTCTAATAAAAAACCCCCCATAGCAGTGCCAAAATCCTCTCAAAACAAGGAATACAAAGATGCAAAGAAGGCTTTTGAAGCCAGGCTATGGGCAGCAGTCAAATGCACTCAATCATATAGTGGGGGAACAAGCAGCACGACTGGTTCAAAGATTTGGTTTTTCCCTTAATGTAAGACGCAAAAGTCAGGGAGTGTAGCAAGAGTTCAGTGGCATCTGCTTGGAATGGGGAAAAAAGAACAAATAAGTGTATGCAACAATGTGCCTAGTACAGAGAAAGCTTCGATACAAAAACAATTTAATGAACTGGAAAAGTTGAAACAATTTGAAGGTTCAATTCAAACCAACAATTCAGCCAGTGGAGCAATGCTAGGTGGTCCACAAACTTCTTCTCAACTTCATGCTTCTACTTCCCAGCTTAACAACCTATGGGATGTAAAAGGGAGAGGAAATCTTGATGCATCTATTGGACAATTTTTTTTTGCAAATGGCATAGCTTTTAATGTTTGTAGGTCTCCTTATTGGAAGGACATGGTCAGAGATCTGGTTAACACTGCCCCTAAATGTTACAAACCTCCTAGCTATGAAAAGATGAGGACATCCATGTTATCTGAAGAGAGGGCTCGGATTGAAGCTAGACTTCATGACATTAAATATGGTTGGAAGGACTCCGGGATCTCCATTGTTTCAGATGGTTGGACAGATGTCAATCATTGTCCTCTTATAAATATTTTGGTTTCTAGTCCGAAAGGGGTTATGTTTTTAAAATGTCATGACACTACAGGGAAAACAAAAGATGGTCCATATTTGATGGGTCTCTTCAAAGAAGCAATAGATGAGGTGGTAAGAGAAAATGTGGTTCAGATTGTTACAGACAGTGCCTCAAACAATGTGCTTGCTGGGGGTTTAATTGAGGATGAATATCCAACCATTTTTTGGACTCCATGTTCTGTGCATTGCATCAACCTCCTGCTTAAAGATATCAACAACATTGCTTGGGTTGGAAAAACTGTAACTGAAGCAAAGATGCTACAGATTTTTATTATTAATCATGCAACATCCATAGCAATTTATAGAAAACATGCCAACCTCCAACTTCTTCGATGTGCCGAGACTAGATTTGCATCTGCATTCATTATGTTACAACGTCTCATCAAAGTGCATCAATATTTGAGGGAGATGGTTGTTTCAATGGATTGGCAGAGGTGGAAGGGTTCTCATGTTGGGGATGGGATACGAGTTGAGGATATTATTATTGGCTCTTTTTCTGAGGATTTTTGGAGGAGGGTGGAGGATATTGTTACCCTCATCACACCTATTTTTTCCATGCTTCGCATGTTTGATAGTGATTGTCCATGCTTAGGGGACGTGTTTGAGAGTATGGATCAAATGAGAGAGAAGCTTCGTGACATAATGGAAGATGAAAATTCTAGGATCGACAGGGACACCCAGAATGAGGTGTGGGATCTTAGTCTTACAAGGTGGAAAATGCTTCATAGTCCTCTTCATTCAATTGCATTCCTACTGAACCCCAAATGGTTTCACAAGAAACCATCTTCAGATGTAGAGGTGATGCAAAATTGGAACACCTTTATAAGTAGATGTTATGATCGTGATGATCGCACTGCTTTACGGCTTGAGTTGGGAAAGTTCTTGAGATCTGAGGGACACTTTGCAAATGAAGATTGTGCATATAATAGAGAGAAACTTGGACCCATAGACTTTTGGATACAATATGGTACAGGAACTCCCTTGCTTCGTCAGTTAGCTATTCTCTTACTTTCACAGGTATGTTCAACAATCAATACATTTAGTATGTTATAATGTTTAAACACTTCATTTTTATTTTTATTTCAGATTTTTTTTCAAGTTTTCAAATGTACCTTCTTAAATTTTAATTACATAATATTAATTTTACTTCATAGGTGACTAGTTCATCAGCATGTGAAAGAAACTGGAGTGAATATGATTTTATCCATTCCGTAAAGAGGAATCGCTTAGGCACATAAAAGGCACAAGATTTGGTGTTTGTACACTCAAATCTACGTCTGCTATCTCGACAACAACTTGAGTACCAAAGAGGGCCTAGTAGGATGTGGGATTATGGCGGTTCACAGGATGATGGAGATGATGATCTTCCACTTGAGGTGTTGCGAGACAATGCTGAAGACATGTTGGATAACACCATACATCATGTTGACCAAAGTAGTGACTATGTAATTGGATAGTAGGCTCATCCACCATTCTATTAAGTGAGCCAGAACATCTACTATCCTTGCTAGAAGAAAATTTTGAAAATTGCTCATAAGACAGAGTATTACATGTGAATACTGTAGAATTACATGTAAACTAAATGCTCTTTTACTGTGGCATTTGAAATATCTTTTTCTAATTTCTTTTTGCAATATATGATATCAATGTAAAATGCTTTCTGACTGTGGCATTAAATTTCCTGTATAGAGTGAAGGATTATTATTGAGTGGGGTTCCTTTTAGATTTTTTGAGACTCTTCCAGATTCTTGTATAGAATTTGTTTGCAGTTGTTAGGTCAAATTTCAAATAATTAGTATGTTAGCTTAAATAATTGAGTGTCTTTGGAGGTGATGCTTGCTAGAGGTGATGCTTGTTGGAGGTAAGATAGGTAAATAAATCTGATCTTCCAGGGTTGGTGATCCCAGCCCAATACTAGTAATGTAATCTATACTAGTCTCTGTGTTATATTCCCTGTGTGAACTAATGTAATGAGAGCTTCTAGTATCATGTAAGTGGTTACAGTGTATTCAACCTTATGGAATATGTACAGCCTTTGTTTGAATAGGTAACAGCTTATGTTAGTTACATAATAAAAATAATGGAATCAATGGTCTTCACACGTTTTTCTCACAATTACCTACAGTAATTGCAGGACTTTTTTTTTGCTTTGCTAATAACTAGTCAAATTAGTTATTGTTATGAACAGCCTTGCTTGTATTTTCTATCAGATCTGACCTTTCAGACCTTGCATAGCTCATGTGGGAATGAATAGTACTACATTATGTCACACTACTTATGCCAAGTCAAAGACAAGAACTGCTTTTTAGTATATATGAATTCAATTCATCACTGATTGGGTCTCCTATGAACTTAAATTTAAGTTGGTATACCACAAAATATTTTGTTACTACTAAATATATGTCAGAACTTTCATTTTTGTTATTTTTCTCTCTCCTCGTTTCTTTGAATGCGAAACCTCTAAACTTCGTTTCTCGTACCGTTCCCGTTTCTCGTTTCCCGTTTTTGGTAACATAGTTAGAAACACTGTGGCAAGAAGAATCACAGGTAAATTTAATGTAATGTAAATTAGAAACCCTTCTAATGTAATTCATTTATATATTGTGAAAAGCGAAGCCCCCTCCCTCTAACAGACTTTCTAGGGACGTTGTTGTATTAAGGAGGGAAATGTCTCGAAGGAGAGCCCTCATGATCTTGAAAAAGTAATTGCATGGTTACAACTTTTTTCCGGTTTTGATTACTTTGTCGTAGTTGGAATTCTTTGCTAAAATCACACAGATCCTTCAACAGTTTGCAGAGGTTCCTCCTCAATTCCCTTGGTTTTACTTCATAACACACGAAAACATATCTAATGGTGCAATCTATGATCGATCAATGAACAAGTTGTATGTTGTTTCCATGTATGTATGTATGTGCATAAAAGCTTCGAATCCAAGATAAAGTTGCGATTGAGCACATCTATTATGAAAACTTGTTTTTCTTTGCTTTTAATTCCAATTTTCTTTTCTTGATCTTCATATTTTATTCCGAGAATTGAAAGATTTATATATGGTAGCAAATTGTTTACAAGTTGCCATTTGTTACTCCATCATGCAAATTGTATTTTTTTTTTTCAATTTACAAGTCCATTTTTTTAGTGTGTATTACAGTGTAGCAGTTTCATTATTTTGTGAATTTATCAATTGGTTAATTGGTTAAAATGTGATGTGCAAATAAAATATAATTATTTTCTATGAACAATGAAGATGTTCAAGCTCGGATAAATGCACTCATCTCTTCCAATATATATATTATTATAGATAGAGGATATGTTTTAAAGTCATTTTGCTAAGAACGGGTTTCTCTATAGAAATTCCGGAGAGTTTCAATTTGTTGTTTTGTTAATATGCAAAACATGTCACCTACAGAGTTTGGTTTATGCTGCATAATGCCTGTATGTTTTCATTATCATTTTTGTAAGGATATAATTTTAATTGCTTTTCACTATTAAATGTTAAATATTGATATTGAATATTTCAATAAAATTTACTAAGCTTTGTGTTTTATGGAAAGGTATATTTTAATAAAAATATAACAAGGTATCATGAAGCTCTGTATTTTATGGAAAGGCAAGGTCAACATGGTTATTACCTTTAATGCTTGTATTCTTTAAGTGTCATTGGTTGTAACATCAATATATTACTTTAAGTTTCAAGAATGACTAAAGTTTCAATGAGAAGCTTCTTTTTATCCCATACAAGATAACAAGAGTGACTAAAATTTCAAAGAGGAGCTTCTTTTTATCCCACATCACAAGGTTTGCTTCTTTACAATTATTTTCAAGACCAAAATAAGCTTTCCACCCTCCATTAATCTTTTTCTCAATGCTATAGTTCCAGTTGAGCTTGTGATGAATATCAATTCCTAGGTATTTGTAAGAATACACTTCCTCCAAGTTGCTATTTTCATACACAAAATTAGAGTAAGTGTCCTTCTTGGATTTGATGATCATAATTTTTGTTTTGTGAGTGTTGAAAGTCATACCCATGGTAGAGCATAAATCCTTAAGAAGTAGTAGTTTCTTATCAAGATGAGATGGACACCTTGTGAGAAGAACAATATCGTCATCATAGAGAAGAAGGATGAGGATTATTCCAGCTAAGAATGTGCCAGCATAGCTTGATTATTCTAAACAACCTTCTAGCTTATTGATTTAAATGCCAAATATGGTAGGGGAGAGGGGGGAACCTTGTTTAACTATGACATTACATTTAATATCTTTAGACCACCCCTCGTTGCTCTTAAAATTGGAAATTAAATTCTCGTATAACCTTATTGCGGAAGCTATCAACTCGTAAGGAACCTTTAGCTCTTCTAATCTATTCCATAGGTTATTTCTAGGTATCGCATAAAAAACCTTTCTAAAGTCCACAAAGAAAAAAAAAGATTGGCTTTATCATTACGTCACTCCTCCACAATGGTCCTAAGTGTAACGAGGTGGTCCATTGTTGAGTGTTGCCTTCTAAAACCTGCTTGGCCTTTAGCCCACACTACAACAAAAACTGGATTTAGCGTCGAATTTAGCGTCGGATTTTAGTGTAATTTTTTCTCAATTGTGGTGAACAATCTGGCGCTAAACCTGGCGCTATTGTACATTTTCGTAAAACTCTGTCTATTGCATCATTTTTTTTGTCCTTTTTAACATCCATTTTTGTGTCCATTTTTGCGCCCAATTTTTTGCATCTTTTGTTACGCCTTTATTTCCACCCAATTTTGCAACTTCTATTGCATATTTTTTTGCGTCCTTTGTTACATCCTTGTTTGCACCTAGTTTCATGCTCAGTTTTGCATCCAATGTTGCGTCTTATTTTGCTCATAGTTTTTCATCGAGTCTTGCACCCAATTTTGCACCATGTTTTGCATAAAATTATGTGTCCAATTCTGCATCTAACGTTGCATCTAGGTTTGCATCCAATTTTCGGCCCAATGTTGCATCTAGTTTTGCATCCAATTTTACTTATAATGTTGCATCCCCATTTGCATCTAATTTTGTATCTTGTTTTACGTCTTTTTTTGTATCCATGTTTTTTGCCTAATGTTTCATCTTGTTTTACGTAGTATTTTGCATCTAGGTTTGCACCTAGTTTTGCATCTCGGTTGATGTCTTTTTTTGCATCTATGTTTGAGCCCAATGTTGCACCTAGTGTTGTGCCTAGTTTTGCACCCATGTTTGTATCTATTATTGCATCTAGTTTTGTGTCCAATGTTGCATCCCATCTTGCATTCAATATTACGTCTAGTTTTACATCCAATGTTTTGTCCCATCTTGCATCCAATATTCTGTCTCATTTTAAGTTTTTGTTTGCGCGAAGTGTTCGTTCCATTTTTGCACCTAGTGTTACGCCTAGTTTTATGTCCATCGATACACCATATTTTGTGCTCAATTTAATGTCTAGTTAGGAGTCCACTTTTGCATCTACTGTTGCGTCTAGTTTTGGACCTAGTATTGCATCTAGTTTTGAGTCGTTAATTGTGTCTAGTGTTGAGTCTCTTTTTGCATCCAATTTTGAGTTTAGTATGACATCCATTTTTGTGTCCATATTTGCGTTTGACATAAGGTCAACTTTTGCATCCACTTTTGTGTTTAGTGTGACGTCCACTTTTACATCTTGTTTTGGATTTAGTGTTGCGTCTAATCAGTGCATCCATCTTGCACTACTACATTTTTTACCTTTAGAAATACATTCCAATATCATTAGGGCATGGAGGAATCGAACCACCAACCTCCTGCTTGTAAAGCAGGCGCTCTTCCATTGAGCTAGCACCCTTTAAGAATCGGGAAGAGGAGAAATATTAACACATAGATTTCATCATTTGAAATTCTAATAAAAGACAATAAGATCCAAAGACATTCATGCTTAAAATCCAATTTATTTTTTCAACCACACTAATAAGCAAAAAAATCTACCATGCTCAGGCAACAAAATATCCTAAACAGTTACGCAATCTATTAAAGTGGTCCGCAAAAGAGTCTTAGAGAACAACATAATATATTCATGCATACCTAATAACCTAAACTTGATATAGACAAAGAATCAGGGATGTGTTTAAGAAATATTTATAGAAACCAATTAAGGATGTGTGTGTTGCTACATACATGTTGTTATTCATTGATGAGGTAATTTTGTTCAGTAATGGGATGGTAAGATAAGAACTCATGAATGGTTACTAAAAGAAGATGTCTATAATGTGCAGCATATATGATATAGTGAATATTTTAACAATTAACACCAACAAAGTTGATTTATATTATGTGCATTATTTATAATCTAAAAATTAGTAAGATGTCAACAGGAAAAAGGATCATATCGGTTTCCACAATTGATAAGGCCACAAGGAGGTAGATGAAGTTTAGGGGTTTCTCATCTTACTAACGATTGTTCCATTAAGAGATTCTGAAGGGGCATTCCATCACTTCATCAACATAGCTTCATGAATCCTGTGAATTTCGGGAGCAGGGGTGAAGAGCGGGGCGCCTCCACGCAACATAGCTTCATGAATCCATTTAATAATAGCTAACGAAGAGAATGTGAAATAAGAACTAACAAAAACAACACAAAAAGAAAAAGAGAATAATGGGATTCAGAGTAAAAATAGTGAAGAGACATGGAGAAGGAATGAATAAAGGAAACTTTACATAGAAAAGAACAAATGTTTGCTTGAACTATTCAAAATTTCAAAAGGGGTTTATCAACAAACAATCTCAAATTGAAATTTATCTCAGGCATGTTAATGAACAATTCACGAGTTCCATATTTGTGATGATGAAGACTAATTTGATTTATGGGGTTCTAAATACCAACAATTTTAATAATGGGCAATTCAATTTCTTTCCCATTGGAATTAGATGTGCCAATTTAAATTCAAATACCATTGTATAAAATTGAACCTTAGAGAACAAAGGGAGGTGGGGGTTTTGGAGATAGTTCAATTTTTCACTTAATATTAAATAATACAACATTCGACTTTACATTTGGGGATCACATGGGGTTTAGATAGGGGAGGACTAATCTAGGTCAAAATGAGAGAATTTTATTGTGCAAGTTCATCATCTTGCAGAACTGCAAGAATCTAAAACAGAAAAGTTGTGGGGATGAAATGACACAAGAAGAAAACCTCCAAAATTGCAAGGTCGTAGACACAACAACGTGGTCAACACAATTTGAGACCTATGACACTAAGTTTCCAAAACCAATGTTCCATAAGTGAACATAATTTTGCAAGAATTGGAATACCTGAAACACAGCTGAAAAAATTAGAGTTCCACAACAATACAAAGGTCATAAGACCCCATAGTGGAATATAGAAAAGAATCACAACAGTATTTGAATAAAGAATCAATAGGTCATGGACTTTAAAAATACAAGTTCTATGTGTTTTGAGATTCTAACTCAACAACAAAATTGTTGTGTGTATGTGTAGATGTATGTAAGTGTATGAGTTAGGGGAAAACTTAAAAGCCTTGAAAGTAATGGTCTTCCATATTATAAGCGTCTCTTACAAAATTTATTTATATTAAGCCATGCGAATATGCATGTGTTCTTTATTCTATGCATTTAATCTAATTCTAGATCTGTAGGCAAAGAAATACAACAAACTATCCAACATCCGTAAGAAACATCCAACATCCTCTAGACGCACTCTGTATGAGCATGAGCGTTGTAAAATAAAGGGACCAAAAGTTTGTGCAACTCCAGACAGATGATCGTAACATGCCCATTAGAAGGAAATTCATGAACCCCTAACATGGGTAGACATGACAAGAACACTAATAATCTAAATAGAAGTAACAATAAAATATCTATGACATACCATTGATATTTAACATCTTTTTTGTACTTCCCCCGAATGCTTTGTTGTGACTCACTCTTAGGGATGACCTCCACAGTAGTCAATATTTCTCCTTCCACTTCCTTCCTTATAAGAACAAGCTTCTGCACTTTCGACAGCTTTGAAAAATTGACATCTTTTTGTTAGATAACACAATATCAAAAAAGTCAAAACGAATTCTATTAAACATTATCATCAATTGGAAATTTTAAGAAAATGTATTCTTGAATAACCATATGAGTAGTAAAAATGAAAAATATCAAAGTAAAATGTAGTTGTGCTATGCAAACAAATGACATGTTCTTTAACAAATAATTCCCCAGCTTAGTATAAATAATAATTGTTATCTAGGGGTCCAACATGCCACCTTAAGGCCCAACTTGTTAATGACTAACAGGCTATCATCCTAACAACTGACATCAGAAACAATGTAATAGCATTTGAATTGCTTCCTTTCCACCTAACCTTGAAAGTTAGAGGATTCAATGCAAATATCCAATCCCATGTAGTGAACGTTTATCCCATGTAGTGTTGTACTTCTTAAAATCAACAAGGTTCACTGTTTTAACTTACCATTCAGTGCTCAAATAACTACACTAACTTTGTTTTAATGGAGTGATAATAATATTCACACAATCAGTTGAGAATAGATGGAATCATTATAAAATATTACCCAACAACAAAGCAAGTAAACAACAAAAAAGAGGACTGTCACAAAAAAAGAGGTAAATTTCACTATATTTTCATCATTTTAATATTGTAGAGTAGAGAAAGAAAGACATACGAATGAGTAGATCATGGAAATAAATGCATGGAATTTATCTTAAAAGTAGAAAAAGTGTTGTTAGAGAACCATTAATACAACAAGTCTCAGACTACTATAGGAATTTGGACAACCAACAGAGAAGGAAGCTTAATGTCAGAGTTACAAGTTGTTTGCAAGCCATTTTCAAGCATTTTGCAGCAAACAAACTTTGAAGAGTAGGGTGGCTAGCCAAGACCAATAATATTCGATTGTAGACATCCAAATAGTGTTGGAATTGTCCATTGGAAGTTGCCTTTGGGTCATTAGTTGAAAATGTATGTATTGTAAGTGGATCCCTCCACATCTCTTTAAGATTATATTGTAGTATAAAAATGAAAACTTATTCAACCTCTCACCAAAATATCTAGATACATCCAACAGACTAAATAGTGCTACAAACTAAAGATAAACTTAGGGAATATTTCTTAAATTTACCAAGAAGTACATATAACTCCATCATACCTACCATCTACAAAATCTGTACCTACTACAGCTTCAAAATCAACCACTATCTATAGAATAGAGACAACACATTCACATCCCAGCTAGAATAGATCATACCTTAGTCATGGCCTGTTAGGAGAGGGTATGCACATTCACAAATAAGGTTTATAAACCCCAGAGGAATGATGCCCAAGTCAACCGTCCAAGAGCAGCAGAGAGAAATTAACACAGTTTACTTTATCAGTAGCAAAATGTAATTATCACGCATTCTTCATGTGCTAACAAATGGAATTCAATTCAAAGGAAATTGTGAAATTATTAGTGAGTCCAATATGACTACAACAATAATCCAGTTCAAATGATGGAGAAAACTTATTTCTTAGCTAGATGCAAGGTCCTTGATGGACTTGGAGTAATGTTGGTGGTAGAAATTTGAATGAAGATTGAGACAAATCTGTGTTGGATTTATTGCTTGAATGTATATTTAATGGGGAGATATAGTTGAGCCACAAACAAATCAAATGATTATGCATTACAATACACAGTATGTGATGTAATGGACCTGGAAACAGAGCATTGTAAACAGAACTAAATCCTTCCATACATACTACCTGCTTATACACAAGGAGACTTTGACCTTAGCTTTGAAAAATTGAATGTCCCATTGCAGAGAGTGCATTGGCATTGGTGATTAGCATTGGTTTTGACTTTCAACAGCTCGAAACCTGATCTAAAGCAGGGAACCAATCTAGAATAGAATCCTTGGAATCAATTCTAAAAATAGAGAACCCTGCATTATTCTAAGAGTAGAGACCAAATTTCAATTCTGCAGAAAAGCCGTGTTGGTGAGACCTGAGGGCTATAAGTCCCATATTTATAGATCATGTCTACATTGTTGTTAGTGCCACAAGACTTTCCCATGAAGAAAAAAACATAAAATATGATTCCATGTCTATTTGAGTTCCAGGTGATCATGAACATTTATCGCATACCGAATCATCCAACTAAAAGAAATAGAACACTACCCCCTTGTTTGGAATTTCACTTTTACTTTCATCAAACCCTTCCACTTCTCCAGAGAAAACCCATTGCTATTGAAGCAATGATCTCTCCTAGACATCTACATCAACAATTAGGTGTCTGCTATCCAAAAATAGCATTGGGGGTAGAATGAATTTTATCAAAAACATGTCTTATCAAAACACATCTTATAATCTCTTTACCAAGATTTTGTAAAGATTGCTTCTAATTTTGGGACGGAAACTTGGTATCTCAGATTCTCAAGTAACCAGAATTTGTTTTTTCTTTGGAGATTCTGGGGTATGCATTGGCTTGTTCATAGTGAGAGTTCAATTTCACGATTTGTGGTTAAAGTGATGAGATAAATTTTTACTATTCAAACCATGCAAATATGCTGTGCAACTACAATGTGAATAAATATCCGACAGTTGAGCCACACTCCTAGCTCAAATGAGAAAATGCCCACCATCAGAGGTGTACCTTGGACAGTCTTGGTATTTGCCTGACAATAGTATTCCTTACTTTAAGCCTCAAGTGCTTTAGAGCATCCATACTTTACTCTATTCACCAAAATTTAAAACTGGTCTTTCCTTGAGCTGCAATCCCTCTGTGAAATGGCATTTAACACATCTTCCAAACAATCTCAATATATATTTGCAAGACAATTAAGCATAACTCTACACATTTATAATGTCATTTAATTACTAAGGCATTATTTTTGGTTGAATGAAAGATTAGCTACTTTTCCACATAGAAGAAAAAAAATAGAATCCAGGCATATTAAAGACCACTCACATGACAACAAAATGGGAATATCCACTGCAAGAAGAGGCTTTCAAAATGCAAGTTCATTAATCCAAATATCTAAAAGTAGGCATACACAAACAAAGATACATAGTCATGCGAACAGACTCACATCTCTACAAGAGAGACAACGCCGATAAAATCACTTGCTCTATGTTTGCACATTTATCTTCTGACATTCATAGAAGTCACAGACCACCCATCCTTTCCCCTAGGATCACAGAGGATGCCAGCACCCGTTACTTCCTAGAATGTAAATCATGATTCATAAAATAGTTAAAAACCAATAAACTTATATGCATTCTAAATACCAATCAAGAAACAAATTCAAGTATATACTATAGTTACATCCAAAGCTCACAAGTACAGTAAACAGCACAAGTGTGTGTGTGTATATATATGAAACATGTTCAAGTGTATACTATAGTTACATCAAAAGCTCACAAGTACGACAAACAACACAAGCATGTCCGTATATATATATATGAATGAAATAAGTGCATGGGCTACAAAAATACAGGAGAGGGTATACGAAGGACAAAATATTTAAAATTACAGTCCATCATAATCAAATAGGGCATACTAATTGGTATCACCATTAACTGATACATATCCTTCATTGCAGGCAGCTATGGAAAAATAAGTTTATATCCTTTGTTGCATTATTAAGACACCTACTAATTTTTTCGTGGATTAGAAACAGAGAAAAGTGCTTATATATACTTACTTGTTGGGATTGAAGTGAAGATTCCCTGTAGGTAATTCTCTTTGTAAAATCAGGCTTGGAGCTGGCCCATGAAAAGGTGGAGGTAAGATGTTTCTGATTGGATTTGTAGAGATCTTTGTACTTGATGTTATTATTCTTCTATAGTATGTGTTTGTAGATTCTAGGATTTGAAGATTGTTTCTGTTTAGATAGGTTTCCATCTTTATCACTACTTGGGTATTTTCAGGATTATTCTTTGAGTGCAAAATATGAACAGCTACAATGAGAGCCAGGCACTTTTTAGGATCTATCTAAATTTTTATAATCAATTTTCTGTGCAGCTACCCTTTCCTTGTAGAACGCTTACTACTAGAGATACATGATTACTAATTTAGAATATTAAGGCCACATCCTTATATGCCATCATTGTAGAGGAATTCATGATCATTTTGATTGGCTTCTGTGGATGGTCTCATCTTCCCAGAGAACTAGTGTAGAGAGAGGTATTTTGAAGGTGGTTCCCAGCATTGCCAAGATTACTGCTAGTTATGTAGGATGAACCGATTTGTCAAGTGAAATTGAAGTGAAATGATTGCGAGATTTCAATTGATTGATACATTTTTAGATCTTTTCAAAATGATCCAGAATTTTGAAGTAAGAGATGAGCCATCAATTGATATTTGATGTTTTCTCAATTTAGTTGTGTATCTCATCTAACACTTGCAACTTTTTTTTCTTCTTCTGTTAACAGATGCTTTTGACATTTCTACTTTGTTGTAATAACACAAAAGAAACAACCAAAGGGAAGGGTTCAGTGGACCATTTCAGAAACCCTTATCCTCATCAATGCAAAACAAGTTGAGAAGAATTTTCCATCCCCAGGTGGTTTCATGAAACAGACTAAATCAGCCATTAGGAAATGGAAATGCACTTCTGCTCAATGCCATTCAAATGGTCTCAATCGCACTGCCACTTAGTGTCGTGACAGGTGGGATCATATTCAGCCAGAATACAAAAAAATTAGGCATTATGAACGAAGTATTGTTTCTAAACACGAGAGCGACTGGAAGATGACGACAAAAGAGCGCATAGATAAGAAATTACCAGAAAATTTCACAAAGGAAATATTTGATGCCATGGAAAATCACTTTGGACAGAATCAAACTATTCATCCTGGAGACATGGTTATTGACACATCGACATCTAATTATGGAGCATTTGAACATGATGATGCTTCAGAAAATACCCCACTGCATAAGAATATGAAGCTTGAGACACCACTAGAGAATCAAGGGGATGCTTTGATTGATAGAGACAACCATTTTATAGGGAAAAAGCGGAAAGTAGGATCCATGACATCAGGGATAAAATCAACTTTGGTTGAAAACAATAAGAAAATCATTTCTAATCTTAAGCTGACTGAGCAGGGGCATCTAAAACGACATGATAAGTATTGTAGTATGTTTGAACAATGAATGGAGATAGATGGAAAGTATTTGAAAGATCATATCCCGAGTGTACAAAGGATGATATATAGTGAGGTGGAGAAGTTTAAAGCACAACAGGAATTAATCACAGCTTGAATAACATTGGTCAAGCAATGTTTAAGATTTGTGAGACACTTGGCAAAAAAGTTTGATCATTTTATTTCCTATTTTCTCTTATTTTGGTGCTTTCATTTCAGTGAATAATGTCCATCTGTGCTTTCTAAGTTTCTAACAGTGACATTCACTTTCTCTAGTTGGGATGGAAATGCCATTAGTACAAATTTATCTTCATTGTTCATGAAGAGTTATAAAGTTCGTGGAAAATTCTAGTTACGAAATCATACTATCTCTGAGAAATTGTATGAAATCATGCCAAACTCAGTAATGTTTTATTGATTTTTTTGGTTGGTGGGGGCTATAGTACATATGGTCTAACTTGATTTGATGTTCTCAGTAATCCAAAATTATAAATTTTTAAAATTTAGTCAGAGGACAACACTGATGAGTGTCATTTGAACCATGATCTCTTAGTGAACTCAATCTTGAAACTGGTCAGTCCAAACCAACTGAGCTAACCCAATGTGCTAGGATATCAGAATTATATAAAAGAACCAATTTTCATAAAATGCACTAGAGAAATAGTCTTGGCCTCTGTATCTGCAAGATTATGGATAATGCCTTTTTAAAGAATGTCAATCGATTTCTTTGTCCAACTGATAATTTTGAAAATCGTTGAAACATGTCTGCCAATTGGTCAATATATATAGTTTGTATTCATTTAGGGATATCTAATGTGCTTAATAAAATCTTAGTATCCAGCCAAATCAATTTCTATCAATTACAATTCCATTAATAAGGTATTTTGAAAATATAGAATAGAGATGCATTTGCAACTAATTGCAAATCAATTTGCTTGCATTATGATTCTCGAAATCATCAAAATATGTTATCATCACTAACTATGTTGTACAACGTAATGACAACTAATAAGACATGCCCAATGATATTGATTACCCATTGATATGCACTCGATCAGAATGCAGAAAGCTTGGAATTACAAAATAAAATTGCTGATAGAACTAGTAACTGATTGTGATCCTATTGAGAAGAGAATAAATCTAATGACTGAAATGTATGAGAGCGTATCACATCAGGAAGCTCTATTGATGAAGGAGGCTCAATTATTAAACAAAAATACTCTTCATTCTATGATTTCAAGAATAGATAAAGATTTTGCAAAGAAATATAACAACAAGAAGGAACTAATGGATTAAGATATCAAGAAATGGCTGACAGATGCAATTGCTACTCACTTGAAAGTAAATTCAATCATTGAGTCTCAAAATTTTGAATTACATCACGAGTGAGATAACCTGTTGGAGATCAAGGTGAAAGTGACAATACCCACACAATGATACCTCAGCAGCATCCAAACAGAAACTGACATGTGGACTAATGTAATATCCCTTCACTAGATTGTTGACATGTAATGGAGTTTACTGCTGTTATGTTGAGGCCTTTTTTGGTTCAAAACTTTCATCAAATAGTTTGGCAACAGTTCCCACCACTAAAATGTCCCTATCCAAATCTGGGCTGATTTTATGCTTATTTTATTGCTGATATGTTTGAAGATAGAGTTGGGTATTTGTTTGCAAGTTTCAGCTCTCAAATTTCAATATAATGGTTATCCACAGAAAAAATTGAACAGGAATATAAGATATTTTGCATTAACATCAAGGGAAAATATGTCAAGAATTTATTATTGGATAACATGAAAATACATTAGCAAGTAACAACAATCTATCACATCAAATCAAATTTGAATATCACTATTTCCTTGACCTGTAGGTTGTATTTAGCTTACAGACTTTTTTTGCTAGTGAACAACTCTCCAAAGTCACAACTGAACTGTGTGGTGATGTGGGCAGTGCAAAAAGCCCTCCCACAATCATAACATAGCGATGAACATCAACTGCCTTCTCTCTAGAATATGGTTTTCCCCTTTTTGTTCTCCAAATCACCCTCTTTCACAACAGCCCCACATTTCCTACCAAATGTAGCGCCTTCATTTATGACAGTATACTCAGCAAAGGTAAAGTAAATCGACCCTTTTTCATCACGGCTGTAGGTGGTCATGAGATATATGAAACTGAAAAATATCCGCGTCCGTTTAGGCAGCTGCCTTTTAGGCAACTACCTTCTCTCTAGAAGATGGTTTTTCATTTTTCTTTCTCCAAATCGCCCTCCCAAGGAAAGCAGCCTCTTTCACAACAATAGCCCCACATTTCCTACCAAATGTATTGCCTTCATTTATGACAGTATACTCAGCAAAGGTAAAGTAAATTGACCCTTTTTCATCAGAGCTGTAGGTGGTCACGAGATATATGAAGCTGAAAATGCCCACGTTCAAGTGCACCCTCCACAAAATCATCAATAACTTTGAGAATCTTCCGTAAGTCTGCAAGTATGCATGTTTCATTTCCACTACAATGAAGTACAATGAAATATCTAATCGATCTTCCCTCTCACAATCACCCTATCCATCGCACAATTAGTTAGGGTGAGGGTTTCCATCCAAAGAGCCAAAAGTCATGAATCATGAGAGAATGAAATCCAATTTCTCTTTTATCCCCTTTTCACATTTCCCGCTCAATAATTAATCAAAAAGTGACTTCATAATTTTTTCTTCAATATTTCCTCAAAATTCACTTTAATAATTTATTGTTTTTATTCCAAAAAGTGATTTATTTGCTTTAAAGCATTTCTAAGAAATGGAAGTCCCTTTTTATCATCCCAACATTTAAATATTTCCATCCCAATTCCAACCAGCTATTACACTCAGGCGCCCACTTAGATAATTTAGATAAAATAACAACCTTAGAGACTTTAATTAAATTATGTTAAATATTACTCCCAAATTAAGGGAATGGTCAAATTGCATCGAAATAAAAAACTGACAGGGAAAGAGTGATCCTCTAAACTCTTGTTAATGCTATGAGCTCACTAGTAACATCAAATTACCCCAACACTTATCTCCACTTGCAGAGCAATAGAACCCAAAATTGGGGACATTATGTCACACAACACCCATCATTAGGGGATTCGGATAAAACTTTGATAGATAGTGAACCCGATTCTTCTTTTATCAAGCCATATTTGTGCCTTTCACTCTTAGTTCAGGAGATAAAACATACCGATAATACCACTCATAATGGCACCTCCCTTAAGCTGATTAAAAATAGATCCAAGCATAATTAGAAATCCACAAAATTCATCCATCAACTACTTAATTGTACAGGGAAACCTAAAAATATTCCCTAAAAACATGAACATAATGTGGGAAACCTAAAAATATTCCCTCCTCCTAACTATCAAGTGTTGATTAAAGATCACTAAAAGAGGATAAAATCAGCCTAATTATAACCTAAGTGGTGCATCCTACCTAAGATAACATGGATATAAAGCATGCATAAAAAGAAACTTAGTTCATTCCATCAACAAGTGCACCCTCCTTTTGCTTCTGAAATAAAGATAACGCATGCCAAAAACAAGACTATCAACAACTTGGTCTTTTTGAATGGATAAAGATGAGTTCGAGTGGAAAAGATGCTCCCAAACTAGTGCACCCTCTATGATTGGATAAAGAGGAGTTTCCTTAGACAAACACGATACCAAAAATATCTTCCGTGTAGAGTGCTCTTTTTACTAGATAAATATGATTTTAGAAAGCCAAGAATAACTCCAAGTAGTGCACTTTTCTTCACTAGCTAATGCATATGGTCAACAAATACCTCAAAATTGAACAATATGTGATCAACAACCACCTAAAAATAGGACAATATGGGACACTCCACCCATCATCAGGGATTCAAATAAATCTTTGATAGATAGAACCAACTCTCGAGTGATCCTATAGAGGAAATAAATAGGGGACAAGTAGGTTAACCGTTTTGAAAAAAATACTAACATATGATTAAAATTATTATTTAATAGGAGGAAAGGCGAAATGCTTAAAATATCAAAGCTTAATTTGAATTCCCTAATGATGAGTGGACCATGGAGTGTCCATTAGAAATGTCAAGAAGTTTTAAAATTCAACAGAGTTTAACCCCATAAATTTTCTACAATGTGACTATTGTGGAAACCTCCATACACAAATTCCAAACCTTGATCATAGTGTTTGTACAACTAAAATCCCATTAGAAATTCTATATAGATGGATAATCATTTAGAGTTGCGACAAGCCCTAATTGAGTGCAACAAAAAGATAAATGAATAAATTCACAAATAAGTTCTATTAATGCATTGAACTAAACCCTGATATTTATCTTTCCAAAAAAATATTAAATCTCTTCAAAGAACCTGATAGATTACCTTCATATCTTCATCTTATATTATATATAGTAAGTTTTCTAGCTGCAGATGTAGCCCCTCCAATGAAGAAGCTAGAATGTTGGAACACACCCCTCTTTTTCTGCACCCACAACAAGAAAAATGAGCATGTTAGAAAATAGCATGATTGAAAACATACATCCTGCTAGGTATGATTCAAAAGATAAGACTACATTTATCAATGCCATTAAAAATATAAAGAAGACCTTATGCTGAAAATTAAAACACCGTCATGGAATTGTTGATTAATCTAGTTGATGTTGAAATACCTTTCCAACATATATATTTTTGACATGCTAATTACAAATATCCAGCATGAGTCTACACTCGCTTTGGTGGTGTCAATCAACTATCCACTTTGCTGGTATACGAGTTTACTATTTCGGGGAATAACCTCATAATGATCCCTGTCTTTTTGCAGTACAAATGAGAATTAAATGAATTTCATAGTGTTCATAACCTGTTTCTTGCATCTGCAGAGCCAAGCTACCCAACATTGCATAGATCAACTCAGTTTGTGGGTGTGTTCGATCTCCTACAAGAAATGGATGCACTCTGGTATTGAACTCAATCTAGCTGTACCATGGCTTCTTTTCACAATTTTAACTTTCATCATTGTTCTTACCTTGTCTACATCTTCCCACCTACTTGCAATAACATAGATGTTTGACAGCAGGACGTTATTTCCAACACATTGAGGGTCGAGCTTAAAAATCAGTTCAATTGCAATTTTTCCTATTTCAATGTTGGAATACACTCTACAAGCATCGAGCAAAGCAACATCTGGTTCAAATGGCATCTTTCTTATCACATCAAGTGCCTTATTAAGGTGCCCAACATGAACAAGTAGATACATCATGCAGGAATAATGCTCGGCCTGTGGGGTAATGTAATGATGGTGTCTCATAAAATAAAAGTAATGCAAACTGTCACCAACTAGACTTGCGTGGCTGCAAGAAACAAGAACCCCAACAAAATTAATATGATTTTGCTTCATACCAGTCTGCTGCATTTTTTTAAATACCTCTATCTCATCCCTGCCTCTCCCAAACCTACCATAGTCTACAGTCATATTGCTCCAAGAAACTATATCTCGTTCATGCATTTTATCAAACAACTGGTCTACATACTCCATATTCCCACATTTAGTATACTTGTCAACAATGGAATATCCCACAACAATTTTAGATTCAAATCCTCTTCTCAAAATGTGGGCGTGGATTTGATTGCCATATGCCAATGAGGTCATCCTAGTGCAAGCATCTAGAACACTAAAAATGAGGCTTGGTTTGGTTTCAATCCCATTGGTTGCATTTGTCTAAAGATTTTAAACGCTTGTTACACAAACCTATGCTTCACATAACTGGGTATCATTGCATTCCCTGATAGGGAAATTTGGTTCATGCATTCTGTAACATCTATTGGGCACTCTGTAAATCATTGGTTGCATTTGTCTAAAGATATTAAATGAAAGTTACGAAAACCAATGCCTCACATAATTGGATATCATTGCATTCCCTGATACCGACATTTGGTTCATGCATTCTATAACATCTGTTGGGCACTCTGTAAATCTCCGCATTTTGCATACATAGCAATAATCCCACACCAAATAGATAAATTATATCAAATATAGTTTTAAAGCAGTAGGAATGCACTTGTTTCCCCTATTTCAAGCTTGCACATGCCCATAGAATGTTGACAATGGTAAACTGATTTATCCTTTTTCCCTCTTCCATCATCAAGCAAAAGAGTACCCAATCTTTTCCGCCATAACAATGTTGCGCATATCCTTCTATCATAGAAGTCCATGAAACCAAGTTGTGCGCATGCATTTTGTCAAACATTTGATGTGCATCCTCAATACAACCAAACTTGGTATACATACTAAAAAGCTTAGCAACCAAACAAACATCAGGTTAGAACCTAAATTTTATCATGTGACCATGGACGCATTTTCCTTCTGCCAATGCTCTCGCCTCGATGAAAGTCTCTAACATCCTGCAATAAGTAATGGAGTCTTCTACAAAGCATCATTGGTTGAGAAGATTCAAAATGTGCAATGCCTTCTCCCATCTCCATGGAATTTTTGGTGTCATGGAGTTTTCAAAGGGTTTTCCTTGAACAACAATGATGACAGATTCTGAATATTAATATTTTTGGTTGCTACCGGTATCGATGGTTTTGAAGCAGTATTCGTAAATGGAATTGTTTGGCATTAATGCCAAAGTTTATAAAGTTTATATTTTAAAATATGTTCTTCATTAAGAATCGCACATTATTTACATTGCATGTGGAGGTGGTGCCCACCTTTGTTGCTTTATTTGTGGATATTCAAGTAGGTCAAGCCTTACACCCTCGATTTAAACCAACTTTCTAGGCTTGTCTTGGAAGCGCAAGCTTTTGGAGGTTGTGTTTGCCACATTGGATTAAAAGGGGTCCCTATTCTAGGGACTTGTTAGGAATATATTTCCCACTTTAACGTCATTTTTTTACTTACATTTAATTTTATTACATAAATCTTATATTTTTCATGTTTTATATATAGCTAAACTAAAATCTATAACATATATTAAGTTTTAACTTATATTGAATTACATTTTTTCATAGTCCAACATAGAGATGGTTACATGTAATATTTATAAACATGTGGGCCACCACTATGTAAGATTGCTTTAATCATGAGAGTGTAATATGATTAATTAGTAAAGATCAAGTGGTAATGCTTTACGTTGAAGTAATGTTTTTTTATTTACATTAAAAACAATATTCTTTATAAGTTTTAGCTATGTTAAATGTAATTGTTTAGGGTTAATGTTGAACAGATCTAAATGTTTTTATTATTTTTACTATATTATTGGAGTGGAGTGTTTAAGAAAGAATTTTGAGTTGTTTTATATTGATTAGTTTTTTTTAATATAAGGAAAAAGGAAAATAAGTCATTGTAAGTGTAAGTTATTTTATTGTTGCTAAAACTGTTAAATATATGGTGAGTTATGTGAAAATATATTTTTTGAATTAGAAGGAAAAAAACTCATAGTAAAGGGTTAGTTAATTTATCCTTATTACTGTTCTTGAACATGTGGTTATTTATGTGATAATAATTGTAAAAAAAAATTAAATACAGGTAAAACATTTGTACAACTTGGGAAATGAATGTTTGGATATCCTAAATACTAAAGATGGAAGGGTCTATACATGTCATGAGATAGTAAGGGTCATGGCTATCCCTAGATACTAAGTGTCACATCCAGACAACCTACCCAATCCTTTCTTGAACTTGAGCGTCTTTCAAGTTTGTCTCGACTCTTGAGGTCATGTGACACTGGCCTACATCAGCCACAACCCAAGGGAAACCCACAATCCTGACATAAGTAATTTTCCAAGTGAGTAATGTAGAAATTTCAAATGGAAAAATGGATTTTAAAGAAAAAAAACATTTCATCACCCTTTAACTATAGGTTTCTCAAATCTTAACTATATGAATTTTCATCATTAGGGATTCTATGAAATATAATATAAAACAATAGCATAAGTGATTGAATATATTTCAATCCTTAACAAATCCAAACTTCTAAGAAATCCATGAGAAATGATGCCAAAGAGTTTCAATAATTTTCATTCCTCTGCCTAGTTTTGCACCTAGACAACCTAACATAAGGAGAATATAAATCTAACTGGTTTGGGGTGCTAAAGTGGACACAATAAATGTAATTGATTTGATGATAATGGCATTCACAATGATGTGATTATATGATGATGATGACAATGTTTTTGTCGATGACGACAATGATGCTGAGATGAATGATGATATAGATAATGATGATGAAGTCGATGGAAATGATGATGAAGTTGACAATAATGATATAAACCACCTAGTTTTGTACCTATACAACATAGCATAAGGAGAATATAAATGTAATTTATTTGGGATGCTAAAGTGGACACAATAAATGTAATTGATTTGATGATAATGACATTCACAATTATGTGATTATATGATAATGATGATGACAATGTTGTTGTTGATGATGACAATGAAAATGATGACGACGATGATGAAAACTATGGCAATGACAATGAAGTTGACAATGATGTGATTATATGGTGATGACGATGATGATAATAATGATGAAAATGACAATGAGAATAACATGAGAAATGATGATGATGATGATCCTTATAAGAAAGTGTTTGTAGAGGCAAATAAACCCAGTTTCACTACAAGCTCCAAGATTAAAATGTGCTCAATCATAGTTATAAGTTATGCATGCTTAAAATTGTAACCGTATCCCACTTGTTATGCATGCTTTAAATGGTAAACACATCCCATATGCTTTAAATGATGATGATGATGAACTAGATGACAATGATAGTGATGATGTTTTTGATGATGACAATGATGGAAATGATGATGATCATCATCTTCCTTGTCATGTTTGTCATTGTCACCATGATTATCACAATAGTCATCTTCATCGGCATAATCATCAATCATGTCATCATCATCACCATTGTCATTGACATCATCATCATCGTGACTATTGACATTTTCATCAGTTATTCATCATTACCATTGGCATAAGAAATAACATCTACCCAAAATATGTGATTAGTGGAAAAGGGTCATGGAGGACACATACACTATATGCATGACAAATAACAACTTATTGTTTAAGATGATCAACATCATCATTCTCATTGTATTCATCATCATTGTCATTGTCATCATCACCATCATCATCATTCATTTCATTGCCATCATGATAATTTTCAATGTTGTCACTATCATTATCCCCATCATCATCATTGTCATTGTTCTCCTCGTTATCAACAACATTATCATCATCATCGTAGCCATCCTCAATATCATAATCATTATCCTCATTGTTATCTTCAATATCTGGGTGTAAAACGGGATGCAAAAGTGGTTAAAGACATGGATGCAAAAAAGGATGCACCAAAAGTAGGCACAAAAGTGGGCGCATAATGGGGTGCACCAAAAATGGATGCAAAAGGTGATGCAAAAGTGGATGCAAAAAATGATGCAATCGTGGAAGCAAAACATAATGAAAAAAGTGACGCAAAAGTGGATACAACCATGGATGTAAAATTGGATAAAAAATTGAATGCGAAAGTGGATGCAACAAAAGTAGATACAAAAGTAGATGCAAAAGTAGTTGTAACACCCAACTCAAAACTCGATGCAAAAGTGGATGCAAAAATGGATGCATAAAGGGATGCAATAACTGATGTAAAATTGGATGCAAAAAAATATGCAAACGTGGATGCAAAAGTTGAAGCAAAAGTGGGTGTAAAAGTAGGCACAAAAATGGGTGGGAATTGGGACGCGACAAAAGTGGATGCAATAGTAGATGAAAAAAAAGACGTAAACATGGATGCAAAATGGGATGCAAAAAGGAATGAAAATGTGGGTGCAAAAGTGGACGAAAAAATGGATGCAAAAATGGCTGAAACAAAATGAGATGCAAAACTAGACTCAAAACAGGATGTAAAATTTGATGCAAAACTTGGCGCACGAAGGGATGCAAAAAAAGAAGCAGAAGTAGATGTAAAAAAGGATGCAAAAGTGGATGAAAACAAGGGCGTAAAAGTTGAAGCAAACATGGACGTAAAAGGGGGTGCAACAAGAGTAGATGTACAAACGAGGCACAAAATTAGGTGCAAAACTAGGCTCAAAACCTGTCGCAAAACCTGATGCAAAACCTGGTGCATAACCAGGTGCAAAATCCGGAGCAAATTACGCCGCAATTTGCGCTAGATTTAGAAAAAGGATGCAAAAAACACCTAAAATAGCACCAACCCGTGAAATTGCGCCATTTTGTCCAAAAAATGAAGAATAATACACTGAAAGATGGTCTAGATGCAAAAAGAGACGCTAAATCCAGTTTTTGTTGTAGTGCCACTTACCTTCACTTTCAAGCCATATGTTGATCTTCTTTTCCAAAATAATACCATATAACTTGGCTAAGAGAGGGCTAATCATAATTGTCCGATAATTAGAGGGGTTATTTGTATCCCCATATATATATATATATATACATATATATATGGCGTAAATGTGGATACAACCATGAATGTAAAATTGGATTAAAAAATTGATGCGAAAGTGGATGCAACAAAAGTAGATGCAAAAGTAGTTGTAACACCCAACTCAAAAGCCGATGCAAAAGTGGATGCACAAATGGATGCATAAAGGGATGCAATAACTAATGTAAAATTGGATGCAAAAAGAGATGCAAACGTGGATGCAAAAGTTGAAGCAAAAGTGGGTGTAAAAGTAGGCACAAAAATGGGTGGGAATTGGGATGCAACAAAAGTGGATGCAATAGTAGATGCAAAAAAAGACGTAAACATGGATGCAAAATGGGATGCAAAAAGGAATGAAAATGCGGGTGCAAAAGTGGACGAAAAAATGGATGCAAAAGTGGATGCAAAATGGCTGAAACAAAATGAGATGCAAAACTAGACTCAAAACAGGATGTAAAATTTGATGCAAAACTTGGCGCACGAAGGGATGCAAAAAAAGAAGCAGAAGTGGATGCAAAAGTGGATGTAAAAAAGGATGCAAAAGTGGACGAAATCAAGGACGTAAAAGTTGAAGCAAACATGGATGTAAAAGGGGGCGCAACAAGAGTATATGTACAAACGAGGCACAAAATTAGGTGCAAAACTAGGCTCAAAATCTGTCGCAAAACCTGATGCAAAACCTGGCGCATAACCAGGTGCAAAATCCGGTGCAAATTACGCCACAATTTGCGCCAGATTTAGAAAAAGGACGCAAAAAATGTCTAAAATAGTACCAACCCGTGAAATTGCGCCATTTTGTCCAAAAAATGAAGAAAAATATACTGAAAGATGGTCTAGATGCAAAAAAGGATGCAAAAAGAGACACTAAATCTAGTTTTTGTTGTAGTTCCACTTATCTTCACTTTCAAGCCATATGCTAATCTTCTTTTCCAAAATAATACCATATAACTTGGCTAAGAGAGGGATAATCATAATTGTCCAATAATTAGAGGGGTTATTTGTAATCGCCCCCCCCCCCCCACACACACATATATGGCACAAAAGTGGATACAACCATGGATGTAAAATTGGATAAAAAATTGGATGCAAAAGTGGATGCAACAAAAGTAGATGAAAAAGTAGTTGTAACACCCAACTCAAAAACCGATGCAAAAGTGGATGCAAAAATGGATGCATAAAGGGATGCAATAACTGATGTAAAATTGGATGCAAAAAAGATGCAAACGTGGATGAAAAAGTTGAAGCAAAAGTGGGTGTAAAAGTAGGCACAAAAATGGGTGGGAATTGGGACGCGACAAAAGTGGATGCAATAGTAGATGCAAAAAAAGACGTAAACATGGATGCAAAATGGGATGAAAAAAGGAATGAAAATGTGGGTGCAAAAGTGGAAGAAAAAATGGATGCAAAAGTGGATGCAAAAATGGATGAAACAAAATGAGATGCAAAACTAGACTCAAAACAAGATGTAAAATTTGATTCAAAACTTGGCGCATGAAGGGATGCGAAAAAAGAAGCAGAAGTGGATGCAAAAGTGGATGTAAAAAAGGATGCAAAAGTGGATGAAAACAAGGGCGTAAAAGTTGAAGCAAACATGGACGTAAAAGGTGGTGCAACAAGAGTATATGTACAAACTAGGCAAAAAATTAGGTGCAAAACTAGGCTCAAAACCTGTCGCAAAACTTGATACAAAACCTGGCGCATAACCAGGTGCAAAACTCGATGCAAATTACACTGCAATTTGCGCCAGATTTAGAAAAAGGATGCAAAAACGCCTAAAATAGCACCAACCCGTGAAATTGTGCCATTTTGTCCAAAAAATGAATAAAAATACACTGAAAGATGGTCTAGATGCAAAAAGAGACGCTAAATCCAGTTTTTGTTGTAGTGCCACTTACCTTCACTTTCAAGCCATTTGCTGATCTTATTTTCCAAAATAATACCATATAACTTGGCTAAGAGAGGGCTAATCATAATTGTCCGATAACTAGAGGGGTTATTTGTATCCCCCCCCCGCCATATATATATATATATATATATATATATATATACACACACACACACGAATTTAACATATATATATAACCCCTCTACTTATTGAAAAATTATGATTAGCCCTCTATTAACCAAGTTATATGGTATTATTTTGGAAAAGAAGATCAGCATATGGATTCAAAGTGAAGGTAAGTGGGCTAAAGACAAAGCGAGTTTTAGAAGGAAACACATATAAGTCCAAAGGGTTGCACTCCCCGCCAGGGTTGCAATATCACCATACAGATATGAGAGTTAGTATTGTATGCTTGATTAGGGTGAATCACAAAATATATGATTTAGTTATTTACTTTTCATATTATTGTCACTTCAAATAAATAAATATATGTTTTTAACAAAATTACTATTGAAAGATGATCAAATATAATCAATTTTATTTTATTAAGATTATAAAACTTGTGATAAAAGTGTTTTGAATTCAAATTTAATTGTTTAAATGATAATTTTTTATTAATAGTAATAAATAATTATCAAATTGTTCCATGGGTATTAGTTCCATTAGAAAAAATTGAGCATTAAGTAGGGTCTCGGGGCCCAAGACATGGTTGAGGGGCGGAACTTGTACCTTAAGTATTATAGGGAGCTTCTAAACATATAAGACCAATAAAATCACCTCAAACTAATATACATGGATTTGTGAGGGTAATCTTAGCATATGTGTGTGGATACCAATGCTATTATGAAATTTGGATAAGTACAGATGGGACTAGGAGTCATTTACATGGTTAAGGGAGGAAACCAAGCCTTAGGAACTAAATGATGCTTTTAGGGATTCAAGGCTAATAGAGATGTAAAAAATTCCAAACACATGGCATGACCTCTAAAGGGGATCCTTGGCCATAGAGAAGGGATATGGGTTAAATTTGTAAGGTTTTAAGGACTAGGTATGGGTCTTGGGGACCTAGATAAGGATAAGGGAGGAAACTTGAAATTTAGATTCTAAAGGAACTATCTAGGAATATATGGTAAAAAAATACACTTCAAATGACTACACAAGACCATTTGAGGGTATCCTTAATGTATTAGTTGATATACCAATTCCATTAGGAGGAATCGAGCAATAAACATGGTCCTCGATGCCTTTGACATGGTCAATGGAGGAAACTTAGGCCTTAGGCTCTAAAGGAACATTATATACACCCAAGGCCCATACTAATGGATTGAACCAAAACACGTGACCTATCAAGGGAATCTTTCACCTCACAGTGGGGATATTAATTACATTGGAAATATTTGAATAGTAGATATGGGTCTTAGGATTATGAACTTGGTCTACAAATAAAATATTGGTTTTAAACCCTAAAAGGAACTTTTATGCATACAATGCCAAGAACAAAACCTTAACCCACCGCAAATGACCTCTGAAAGATACCCTTCACTTAATAGTGGGATGCTGATGACATTCTAGAAGTTGTTCAACATTACATATGGGCCTTGGAGCTCAGCAAGGTTGGGGGAGAAAACCTAATACGTAGGCCATAAAGGAAGCTTCTAGTCATCCAAGGCTTAAAGCAACAACTCAAGCTACAACATAGCACCTCTTAAGGGTATCATTTTCTTTTGAGTGGGGATAAGGGAGCCATTGGAATATTTTTAGTAGTAGGTATGGATTTCAAGGAATTTGACATGGTTTGGGGAGTAAATATGGGGATATCACTCCAAATAAATATTACAGGTACTCATGGCCATCATTAATACCTCAAACCACCACCTAATACCTCTCAAGGTTATCCTAGATTTCAAGTGGTGATAGAAGTACTCTTAGAAAATTTTGGATACAGGGTATGAGTCTCTATTCCTTGAACATGATTGAGGATGGAAATATAGGCCTTATTTCATAAAGTAAATTTATATACATTTAGATTAAAGAACAATTCCTTGATCAACAACACATAACTTTTCCAGCATATACTTCGCCCAAGTATGTGTCTAAGGACATTGGACATAGTTGGTAAACAATGCTTGATCATAATGCATTAAATGCATATTAATGGAATATAGTCTCAATAATGAATCCTTGAGATAAAACACATGACCTCTCAAGGGGATATTTGACCTCAAAATGATGATGTGGACACCATTATAAATTTTTTAGTAAAATGTATTGTTCACAAGGCCTTGAACATGATGGATGGAGGGAACCTAGCTCTTAGTCCCTAAAGGGTTATTTTGTTCTTACAATGCTAATAACAATGCCTTGAACAAACACAAATGGCCTCTCAAGGGGATCCCTTCACCTTCAATAGAGAATATTGGAACCGTTATGGTATTTTGAGAACTATGTGTAAGTATTTAGGCCTAATAAAAATATAGAGTGACGAAACATTAGCCTTCGTCCTAAAATGTAGCCTTCGAAACTCAGGTGTCATGAACAAACCCTTAAGACACCACACATGGCCTCTATGTAGGATATTTGGAGTCTAAATTGTAATATGGAACCATTAGAAGGTTTTTAGCACCAAGGATGGGTCATGGGACCATAAACATGGATAAGAGAGGAACCTAATCCTTAGTATCTAAAACATTCTTTTAGGTAGCCTACTTCAAGAACAACACCTTGAACCATCACACTCGATCTCGTAAGAGAATCCTTTTCATCTAAGTTGGGATATGGGTAGGTAGGGCCAACAATATCGTGTTGATACATCATGCATGATATCTTGAGGGTATCCATGGGAACCAAGTGGAGATATGGGAACCATTAGGAGTTTTTGAGCACTAGGTTTAGGTGTTGAGGCATTAACCATGGTTGGTGTAAGAATGTCATGTATTCAGATATATTGGAAAATTTTAGGGCGAAAGGTTTAACATTGATGTGTCCAACCACCAAAAATAACTTGTCGAGGGGATATTTATCCTTATAGTTAAAATATGGGCATTGTTAAGAAGTTTTTGAGCATTAGGTATGGGTCTTGGGGCCCTATACACAGTTAAGGAATGGAAATTTGGTCTTAGGAAGGAAGATTCTAGGTATCTATATCCAAGAATGACGTGTTGAACAACTACAATAGACCTTTCCATGGTACTTTTGCCTCAAAGTGGGTTTTTTTTAGCAGAGAGAGAATTTTAAGACTAATTATAGGTGTCAACACCTTGGACATGGTTAGGGAGAAAAGAGTGGGACTTAGGTCCTAAAGGAAAATTTAGGTATCTTTGGATAAGAACAATTCCTACAACCAACACAAATGACCTCCCAAGGGCATACTATTAATCTAAGTGGGGACATTATTGCCATTAGAATGTTTTGAGAACTCGGTATGGGTCTTGGGTGCCTTTGACATGCTTGAGGGAGAAAATTTGGGCCTTAATCCCTCAAAAACCTTTTAAGAATCCATGGCCAAGAAGAACAACTTGAACAAACACACATGGATTCTTGAGTGTATCTTTAGTGTTTGAGTGGGGATGTCTTTGACATTAGATGGGTTTGAATAGTAGTTAGGGGTATTGAGTCTCTATACATAATTAAGGTAGGAATCACATGCATTATTCCCTAAGTTAATATTTGAGGTATTAAAGTCATTAACAATATTTTAAAGAAAAACACATCATATGTTGGTTGTGGAGCTTGATCTTCTAGATTCACAGATGTTATTGTTCAGCTGTGTTTGTACCCCAGTTTTACTATACACTCATCCTAGAAAGGAGGTGTGGGGGTAGCACCCCTGAAAGAAATTTTTTGGATGTTTGTTGGCCAATAGTTTACGGGCCCATGGTATTGGGTGACCTGTGGTATTTTCCCATGGTAATTCCCCTATAAAAGGAAAGCATTGTAATATGGTTGTGTAGTGTATTTTAGCATTGTAAAATTGATCTTTTTTATTGTGAGAGAGAGACTATAAGAGATTGAAGAGGAAGTTGTTGCAGGTTGTATCCCTTCATTTTTCTGAATGGAATAATAATAAAGTACTGGCAATTTCTATATGGACGTAACTCATCTTGGGTGAACCATGTTATATCTGTGTCTCTGTTGTAATGTGTATTAATATTTGCATCTTGTTTATTGTTTATTGTTATTTCTTTGTGATCCTATTTTTCTAACATCATCGACCTAGGCTATCCATGGCCTCAAGGTGACGATGTCATCTTCTTTAGGATGTTTTGTGTATTAGATATGATTTTAGGGTCATCAATATTATAAAAGGAGGAAAATTGGGCCTTATTCCCTAAGGAAGATCTAGGAACGTAAGGCCAATAATAATATCTCAATGTACAACACCTTCATCTGGTATTTTTTTGTTAGTTTTTCAACATTTAAGCTAGTATTGTGATAATATCTTTTCACTGAGAGAATAACAAGCACAACAATCACATAAGCACATCACAAGAGACAAGAGACACAAAGATTTTAGGAGGGGAAACCATAAATGGAGAAAACCCCTCAACTTCTTCTAAGATAGTATCACCACAAGATGTAATCCCCAAAACAGTAAGATGACCTCCCAACACAATAGCAGCCTTCTATCTTCTGTCAAGCCAAAGTATTTCCTTCTCCAAAGGTGCGCCACACTTGAGAGAGGAAGTGATGTAATTCATGAGTGATAAATAGAGAGACTCTCACTGTCTATTTATATTCTTCCGTTGACTTGAAGTGCACTCAACCATGTAGGCTTAACTTACAATTACTTACTCGAGCCTACACCTTAATTAGTGTATAATAACCCAAGTGCCCCGAAACTGTGGGGACTTACCTAATGACTTGATATGACTTATTTACATTATTAATCCTCCCAATCGAAACATCGGGGCATGACCACATGACTCAAATACATAATAGAGACATCCCGGAATAAACATCGGGTTACAATATATATAAGATACATAGAAGAATACATTCCGAAGTTACATATACATCAACACTCCCTCTTAACTAGGAAGGTATTCTTTCGACACAATTTTCAGCACTGGTCTTCTTCTCTGTATCAACGGGATCATCTCATCTTCAAGTCATATTCATCTTCAAGTCATCTGGATCTAGATCATCTCTCGATCTGGATCATCATAGAACATCATCACTGGATCTGGATCATCACTCGATCTGGATCACTACTGTTGGATCTGGATCATCACTCGATCTGGATCTCTCGGAGTCATCATAACTGGATCTGGATCATAGCTCGATCTGGATCTCCACTAGTCATCATCATGTGTGTACTATCTCGTCATAGGAAGTTCTACAGAGCCAGCCCTTTTTCATGCTGGTTGTAGGCCTACTCTCATGTAGGTATTCGCCCAGCACTTACATCTGACCTGCTCGTCAGAAAGGCATGCCCAGCACTCACATCTCACCATGTAGTAAACTACAATCACATCAGAAAGGCCCAGCACTCACATTCACCAGCATGGTAGGCACAATCAACTACCATCTGTGAAATGGCTCTGCACTTATATCTGACCTACTCGTTAGAAGGGCACAATCCCATCCAGGATGGAGCCATCTCCGCCACAATGATGGAAGACTCTCAACCAGGATGGAACCACATCCACCACAATGAAGAGATATTTCTACACTTATATTTGACCTACTCGTCAGAAGGGCACAATCCCATCCAGGCTGGAGCCATCTCCACCACAATGATGGAAGACTCTCAACCAGGATGGAACCACATCTGCCACAATGAAGAGAGATTTCTGCACTTATATTTGACCTACTCGTTAGAAGGGCACAATCCCATCCAGGCTAGAGCCATCTCCGCCACAATGATGGAAGACTCTCAACCAGGCTGGAACCACATCCGCCACAATGAAGAGAGATTTCAGCACTTACATCTGACATGGAAGGAACTAAATCCTTTAACCATGAACAGAATGGCTCTGCCCTTACATCTGACCTGCTCGTCAGAATGGTGGTTGCCCTTACATATGTCCTACTCGACATAATGGCCAACACTCACATCTGCCATGGGAGGAACTTAATCCTTTAGCCATGAACAGAATGGCTCAGCCCTTATATCTGACCTTCTCGTTAGAATGGCTCTCTCAGTCCCGGACTAAGTGTTCCTGGTAAATGACCAGGTGCCTCCATTCCAAGAATGGCAGTTAGCACTCATATCTGACATGGAAGGAACCGAATCCTCTCACCATGACAGAATGGCTCAGCCCTTACATATAACATGCTCGTCAGAATGGCTTTGGATCTCTAGCACTCATATCTGACATGGAAGGAACTGAATCCTCTCACCATGACAGAATGGCTCAGCCCTTACATCTAACCTGCTCGTCAGAATGGCTTTGGGACTCATCACTGTCTCTGGGAGGAAGCCTCGAACTGG
>LPNX010081218.1:370166-418033 GCA_001517045.1 Pseudotsuga menziesii | reverse complement strand
TGTCACAATGTATACAAGTAGCATCCAATTGGAGATCAAATATATCAGACAGTAGCTTCCGTAGCCATACTGCCTCACAACTAGCTGAACAAGCTGTGACATACTTTGCTTCAACTGTACTCAGTGCCACACAGGATTGCTTCCTGCTAAACCAAGAGATCACACTTGATCCCATACTGAAGCAACATCCTGAAGTACTCTTCCTGTCGATGGCACTGCTTGCCCAATCAGAATCAACATAACCCTCTAGGTTGATCTTTTGATTCACATCGTACTTGAGCCCATAATCAATTGTACCCCTACATGCTTTGCAACCATCAGGTGAACATGTCTCAATGTGTTCACAACAAATCAAATATCTAGTCTCAGGTACATCAAGGACCCAATCATTTTACGATACATCGTAGCATCAACCGTCTCTAAAGAAGTATCACTCAATAGCTTCAGGTTCGATGCCATGGGTGTAGCCAAAGCCTTGCAGTCCATCATCCTGAATCTCTTCAGGATCTCTACTGCATACTTTCCTTGTCCAAGGAAGACTCCATCTGTATTCTGCCACACCACCATACCTAGAACAATAGTGCATCGACACAGAACAGGAGCATCACTGGTCTTCTGTATTCAACCTTGAAGCAAAGGTTGGAATCCGCTTTACTCTCAGTAAAGTCTAGAGTCATCAGTAATATGCCCATCCTGTCGTACCATGTCAAACCTCAATATATTATGTAGTCACTCCCTCTGAAGCGAAGCATCATACTCCCTCTGTCTTCTGTGCTCTATGCACTGAAAACATTCTGTACCGGAGTGACATGTAGCTTACTATGCTACTAATTATCTATGTGACCATAGACTTGCATCTTCAACCTTGTAGCAAAGGTTAATATTTTCATCAATCTCATCATGTATGTGTTTCAACTCTTACTGGCTGCAAATGTCTCTTCGTAGTATAGGCCTTCCTTTCGTGAGAAGCCTCATGCTACGAATCGTGCTTTGTATCCCACGATGTTTCCATCTACTGCATGATGGAACTATGAACTTTTCTTTAGGTCTCGATACTGCGTCTTGACATCATTCTTCTTGAACTGGTCTTCCCTTTCTTCTTGGTGGCTGGAAGGTTCTGCATCAATGATGTCACTGCACTCGTCATATTATTCTTCATTTTGAAATGTCGTCACTTTCTCTTTGGAACAAGTCTTCATTCTTCTTTGCTTGTAGGTGATTATTTATGCGGTCTTTCCTACAAGTCAAATGCATTTGTATGGTTAGAAACATTTCATAAGGAATATTCATACTGGCAAGTTACTATGCATAAGTATATGATCATGCAACTACTTTAGCCAATACAACATTCATCCATATCTCACTGAAACTTTCTAGATGCCTTCCATCTCTACCAGGACAACATTGAGATTGTGCACTAATCCAATATGTCAGCAAAGAGGTTTCATTCTAGATAAGTAGTGATGGAGAATTTGTATAGCACCATGAGCTACTTACCCATCACATGCATATTAGTAGTATGCTGTCATTAATGCAAACATCCTATCATGCATAATACAATAACTGAATATAAACAAATGCATAACAAAATAATATAATGAAATGACAATTGAATACTTATCTTTATTTGTTTCAAGGGTAGACTCCTTCTTGAGCCTTCAGCTTCATCGTCTTCTTCATTCATAGTCTCATCGCTTCTTATCCAAATGCTGAGGTGGATAAGAGGTTCTTCAAGAGTTGAGTTCTTCATATTCCTCATTGCTTGAGGGATCTTCTTTGGATGGTGAGAGCCGGATCTTCAAATGCTCCCGTCTTATCTTCTCTTCTTATGGGTAGAGCTTCTTCTTTTTCCCAAAGTTTGATGAAAGTAATCACTTCCTTATGGAACACATTCCTTGAATGAATGAATTCCACGATCTTGGGAGGTCATTCAAGGTGGCCATCACCACTTCTGCATTCTTCACCGCTTCTTTTACCGCTTCAAGTTGTTCTTCCCTTCAAATAGCTTGAAATTATTGAAGACCTTCAACAACTTTGCTTTGTAGTGCACATGTGCAAGTTTTCTATGGCAAATCTCATTTGGCTCTATCGTATCATGGATCAAGGCTTGTTCTGGATATCCCTTCAATTTGTACAAGCCTCCTTCTTGTTCTTCAATCACTACTGCATCATCGATAGTCTTTCCTTTTGGTCACATGATGACTTGACCATCTATGAATGCAACCCGCATTCCTTTTGCATCAATGCTGAAATGGAGAGAAGGTTCTTCTTCAATCATGGCACAAACAATATTTCTTTCATTTTTAGAGACTTACCAGAGTATAGCTTGTATGAATATTCCCCACTACCTTTTATTGGACATTGGTAGTCATCTCCTAGTCATTCATGTTCTGATAGTCTCACAAAAGATTCCTTGAATCCCGTCATATGTTTGGAAGCCCCACTGTCTATAAGCCAATCATCACTTCCATGAATAATGTTACCTGTGAGAGTTGATATCAGAACATATTCATCCTCACTTGAAGAATCTTCACTTTCATGTCTGGATCTCTTTTGGATGGTTCATCATCCTCTGCAGCATGAGCATGATGTATTCTTTGGCCTCGTCTCCCTCTGAAACTGGAACCTCTATACTCATGTAGGTGTCCAATACATAGAGATAAAATACTTCTATACTTGGAAGTTGTCAACTTCACCAAGCTTATAATCAAGCTGATCACTTTGAAATGAGAACCTCAAATGGAAATAGCAAAGGATTAGATCTTACTGATTTGAGGTGTCCGCCCTTGTCCTAGAGTTTGCTGATCTAGGGTTTGTCGCAAAAACCCTAATTTTTAAAACTTGGAATATTTCATATCTGATTGGATGAACATATAGATCTCTTCAAATGGAGCTGTCCAATGTACTCCTTTTCTGAAAACAGTGGAGGGAAGCTCCCGGAACAGGAAGCCCTAATTTTCTGATTTCTTCTGCAGAAATTCCTGTTACTGTTTCTGTGATATATCTGAAATTACTGCTCCTCTATGTCTGAATGTTTTCACTGAGGTAGCCTCACATGTCCCTGATCCAAAACCGTAGGTTTAATCAGAATTGGTTTCACCATTTGGGATTTATGATCCTTTTCCCAAGGTGACCTGTTACAGGACTGTTCAGAACATCGATGTTGTACGACCTGCCACGTGTCCCTGATTCATCTTCTGAGTCTGATATTTGGATAAAAGAAATTAAAGTCCGTTCCCTTTCTATAACATCTTCCAAAATTCCATTTGGACCTCTGTATCCCAAGATATTGCAGATCTCCCCAGGTGTCCTGTTTATGGATGATTTCTGGAAGAGGAAGGAGCCCTAACTTGGAGAGATCATATCGCCCAGAATATAGCGAATCTGAGGCTGATTTTTGGATACAATGTGCATCAGGATTTTATCTTTGGCCCCTACAATTTTCAGCTTCTGAGACTTCGCCAATCGTGAAATATAGCGACTGTACCAAAACTTAGCATTTTTAGTATTTAGGGTTTCTCCTAGCTCAAGGTCAAACTAGGGTTTGACTTTCCTGGAGTTTCACCCAACCAAATTTCTTGATCCAGGTCTCTAAAATTCGGTTTTGATGAGGATAAAAATCCTATGCTTGTCTCACTCAAAAATTCCTCTTCTATAGAAAGCCATAATTTCCGCATCGAAACTGAAAATGCTTGAAATTGAATTCCGCATCGACAGAAAGATGAACCCTTCAATGGAGAGTCATCCTAGCATACTTTTGTTGAAAATATGTGGAGGAAGATCCACAAAATAGGAATCCCTATTTCTTGTAGCTGCACGATGTCTTCTTCTCAGGTTAGCTCTGATACCATGTTAGTTTTTCAACATTTAAGTTAGTATTATGATAAGATCTTTTCACTGAGAGAATAACAAGCACAACAATCACATAAGCACATCACAAGAGACAAGAGACACACATATTTTAGGAGGGGAACCCATAAATGGAGAAAACCCCTCAAATTCCTCTAAGATAGTATCACCACAAGATGTGATCCCCAAAACAGTAAGATGACCTCCCAACACAACAACAGCCTTCTGTCTTCTGTCAAGCCAAAGTATTTCCTTCTCCAAAGGTGCGCCACACTTGAGAGAGCAAGTGATGTAATTAATGAGTGATAAATAGAGAGACTCTCACTCTCTATTTATATTCTTTCGTTGACTTGAAGTGCACTCAACCATGTAGGCTTAACTTACAATTACTTACTTGATCCTACACCTTAATTAGTGTATAATAACCCAAGTGCCCCGAAACTGTGCGGACTTACCTAATGACTTGATATGACTTATTTACATTATTAATCCTCCCGATCGGAACATTGGGGCATGACCACATGACTCAAATACATAATAGAGACATCCCAGAATAAACATCGGGTTACAATATATATAAGATACATAGAAGAATACATTCCGAAGTTACATATACATCAACATTTTTCCATCAAATTGAGATATATGTGCCATTAGGAGTCTTTTAGCACTAGTTATGGGGACTAGGGTCTTAGACAAGGACATGGTTATAATCCATGAGTTATAATTCCTCTAAGCACCATGCATAACTTCATAGGGGTATCCATTGTACTATGTATCTAAGTCTTGTGGTCTTTGGGCCTTCGACATGGTCAGTAGAGGATACTTGAACCTTTTCCCCTAAAGAAATCTGGTAATCATGTAGTGGTAAAACTTTTTCATCCACCAACCACACACAACCTCCTAATTTGTATAATTGGCCTATGATTAAGGATGTTTTTATCATTGTGTGGTGTTAATTAGTATGTATATTTCTTAATCGCTTAGGAATTATGTTCCATGGAAGAAGACCATCTAGAGCCATGAAAACTACCTAAAAGCACCAATGATTGATTCAAAGGGTTATATATGACACTATGTATATAGGTATTGTGTCCTTGGGTCCTTACACATGGTTAGTGGAGGAAACCTCAATCTCGAGCTCTAAACGGTTCTTTTATCCATATAAGGATAAGGAGTTTGCCTCCACTAAAAAAACATGGCCTCTTGAGGGTATCATTGTCCTATGATTGATTATGTTAGTTACACTATGTGGTTTGGAGTAGTATCTACATGCCTTGGTTCCTTGGGAATGATGTTTGAGGGAGAATAACCATAAATAAACAATTGGGGCACCTAGAGTGACGAAAAATTCCTAGAGCACCATGCAAGACCTTGCAAGGGTATACATGCCAATATGTGTCCATGTCTTGGGGACTTGAGGCCTTGGACATGGTTAAGGGAGGATACTTTAACCTCTGGTCCTAAAGGAATCTTATAGCCACCCAAGGCTAGAAATTTCACCTCAACTAACCACACATGGCCCCTTGAGGGTGTCGTCATATGGTGGAGGATATTAACACCATTATGTGGTTTTGAGAAGTATGTAGGTGTCTTAGGAACTTGGGAATGATTGTCTAGAGAATAATACCATGCCTTTGGCCCTAAATGAACCATTGAGGAATCTAGAGCCATGGAAAATTCCTAAAAAACCATGCATATCGTCACAAGGGTATCCATTAATATTTGTATCTAGGTCTTGGGTCCTTGAGGTCTTCAACATGGTCAGTAGAAGAAACGTGAACCTTGGGCCTTAATAAATATTTTATCCATCCAAGGATAAGAAGGTTTCATCCACCAAACACAGATGTTCTCATGAGACCAACCACACATGGCCTCATTGGCCTATGATTAAGGTTGACGATTCTATTGTATGGGTTTCGAAAATTTGTATGTGTCTTAATGCCTTGGAAATGACATTCTAGGGGAAGGATCATGATTTTGTCCCTAAAGAAACCATTCAGGAATCCAAAACCATGAACAATTCCTTGAATAATTATGTGTGACTTTGCAAGGGTATCCATGGCATTATGCATCCAAGTCTTGGGGACTTGGGGGATTGGACATGGTCATGGGAGGAGGCATGAAGCTTAATCCATAAATGAATATTTTAGCCATCTAGGGATAAGAAGGTTGTATCCACCAAAAACACATGGCCTTTTGAGGATCATTGGCCTATGGTTGATTATGTCATTAGATTAGGGTGTTATGAGGAGTATGTAAATATCTTGAGGTGTTGGTAATGAAATTATAGGGAGGAAGAGCATGTTTTTGGACCAAAATAACTTATTGAGGATTCCATAGCCATGAAAAATGCCTCAAACAACCACACATGACTTTGTAGGGGAACCCATGGCACTATGTATCTATTTCTCATGGTCTTAGGGCCTTTTACATGGTCAATAAAAGAGACCTCAACATAGGTCCCTAAAGGAAGCTTCTAGCATTGGATATGGTTGAGGATGTTAGTAAAAATAGATGATTTGAGTAATATAGACTTGTGTCAAGGCCTTGGGAATGATATTATAGGGAAGAATACCATGTGTTTGGACCTAAATTAATTCTCAAGGCATTTAGAGACATTAACAATGTGTCAAGGAATGAGGCATAACTTTGTAGGGTTATCCATGGTACTATGTATTTTAGTTTTTTTCCTTGGGGCCTTAGACATGGTCAATAGAGGACGTTTGATATTCAATACCTAAAGGAATATTTTATCCATTTAAGGCCAAGAATATTGGCTCAACCAACCACACATGGCCTCTTGAGTGTATTATTAGCCTATGATATAGGGTGTCTGTGACAATAAGTTGTTTTGAGTAGTATGGATGTGTCTCAAGGCCTTAGGAATGATGTTCCAGGAAATAATACCACGCCTTTGGACCTTAATAATTTTTCATGGCATTCAAAGACATGAATATTTCCTCAAAGAACCATGCACATTTTTGGAGTGGTATCTATAATGCTATGTGTTTTGATCTTGTGGCATTAGGGCCTTGGACATGGTTAGTGGAGGATACCTAAATCATAGGCTCTAAAGGAATAATCTAGACATATAGAACTAAGTATTTTTCCTCCACTAACAACACATGGCTTATGGAGGGTATCACAGACCCATGAATCAATATTTTGGTGCCATTAAGTGGTTTGATAATTATGAAGGTGTCCTATATCCTTTAGAATGGAATTATAGGGATGATTACCATACCTTTGCCTCTAACGAAACCATTGAGACATATAGAGCCATCAACAATGCCTCAAACATCCATGCATGACTTTGCATGGGTATCCACGATGCTATTTATTTAGGTCTTGTGGTATTAAGGACCTATACATGGTAATGGAGGAGACCTATAGCTCAAGCCCTAAAGGAATCCTCTAACCATCTAACGATGAGAATGTTTTCTCCACCAACAATAGGTGGCCTCTTGAGGGTATCATTGGCTTATGATTGATGATGTTTGTGCCATTATGTGATTTTGAGAAATATGTATGTGTCCTAGGGAATTGGGAATGCATTTCTAGGGAAGAAGACCATTCCTTTGTCCCTAAAGAAACCATCGTTGCATCAAGGGATATTCATTCCATTAGGGGATTTTAAAAACTAATAATGGGACTGAGGTCCCATAACATGTGTAAGAAACCAAAGCCTCATTCCCTAAAGCAAGGTTATAGTCATCTATGTCCAAGAACAATGACCTTAAATACCACACATGACCTCTTGATGGATTCATTTGTAAAGTGACCCTTTGGCATACATGTGTCAATTAGGGGGAATTATTATCATTTGTGCGATGTGTATTGTTCTCAAGTTATTTATCATATTCTTGGACTGGAAACTGAGGTTGTAGTTCTTCCATAAAATATGCCTCTCCACGACTAATGGGCCTTGTAGAAGGCCCTAGATTATCTCATATGTCCTATAATTACATGTTCTAAATCATGGTTTGGAGTTAAAAATATGAAATTGTATGGTATTCATTTCTTTAAGGATCATTACTCATGAGTTATGCATGGAACAAAAAAAATGTCTTGTTTCTATAGAAATAATTGCGAGGGCCAAAATAATGAATCATTATTATAGAAGGATTCCTTAGTCAATGATAGGTATATGCTTGGTTTTAGGTAAAATGCAAGAGACTCTCTCTTAAAAAATCATTAAATCCATATATCTTGACAAGTCTCAGTTGTTTCCCCACCACGGTATTCAACCAGATAAACAAAACTAGGGGTTATTGAAAAAATTCCCTTAGAAATAGAGTTGGCAAATTGGTTTTGTTTCCTAAAAACATGGAAAATAGAGAACCAATTCAATATATGAACAACTTCTTTAAGATTGAACATCAACTCCTAGAGATCCCAATTTTGCATTATTTGATCATGTGTCACCCATTTATCAACCAACAATGAGTTGATAAACACTTGGACAGATTACACTCCTAACTCTATAGCTTTCCTCACCAAAATTTTAAACGTGAAAAGCTTGACCATTTTATTTGTACCTTGACCATTGCATGCTTTTATACAAAAATAGTTGTCGTTCGAGAAATACAACATCTCTCCTAGGACACATATCTTTCTGGACCTTAGCAAGCTTAGTCAATAAAATCTCCATTTAGAAATTTTATCAATATGCAACCCAACCTATCACAACAAATTAGGGGTGTCTTTGTTCTTTAGAAAATTAAAAAGCACCTTTATCTTAGAATATACCTATAAAGTAAGTGGACACATTCTTAACAATGGCTATACTACTTGGACTTAGCGAGATCCCCATAATATAGGGAAGGGGATAACTATATAAGGTTTTGGATCCCCTCTGTTGAACTAGACTTTCAAACATGATTCAATCTTAGATTTGTTCCACAATTTTGATAAGTTTAGCCAATTACTCAATTCCCCCATATATTTGAACACAAGGACATTAAACAAAATATGAATAGACTCTTATCAAATTATGATCTATGGTCTTGTGCATATGTGGTGACCATTCAACCACCTTTTCTTAACCTTTGTCAGAGAATCCACCAATTCCATGCTTGCTAAAAGTCTCTATACTAAATTAAAAGACACCCACTCACTCCTAACTAAATTTATGAAATATTTTAAACTTGATTAAATTGAGTATAACATTTACATTCAAAATTTATATTAAATGGATTATAGTATTATAACTAACTTTCAACCAATCACTTAAAAACACATTTATTCAAAATAAATATATTACATTTTAACCATAATTTTATTTACAATGTATTTTACCCCTAAGGTGCATATTCTAGTCTTATCTTTAATACCCTTGAGTTCAGACACTTTATATTACATATATTATTCACCATGACTTGGTTAGAGCTACTATCTACAAATATTAATCAAATAAATTAAAAAACTGAATATTAATAAATTAATCATATTAAAAAGCTGAAAATATAAAAGCATAAAGATGTTTCAAAGATATTTAAATATTTTTTAAGGCCTAAGTAAACTTTTACTATTTATCTAACTGTTGCAGCTGCAACCATTTCCCAAATTTCTAAAATATTGGGACCCTCTTAAATTTTGTCTTGCTTAGATTTGCTGGGATTGTTTAAAGTTACTGCAAGTTTGATTGTTGAGGATAATTGTTAAATGAATATCTTTTATGCTAATGTTGTTTTTTGACTTAAATTATGACTCACGGGGATTTTTTATTTTCACTGTTGGAAATTATATTAGTTATGAATCGGAGCCGTAGTCTCCTACGCAGCCGCCGTTGCGGAGGCTAAGTAGGATAACGAACCAATACAAAATCTTGTTTGCCGCCGATGCGCTTTTGGTTTATTTTCAGGGTTTTACTTTGTCACCTTCAGGGCACCAGTCCTTTTTGCATCCGCCGTTTTGGAGGATCGATAACAAACATGCTGATGATTTTACCTGCACCGATTTCATGATTCTTTTTCCCTATCGAAATTGTGATGGACTTTTGATTGGGAATTAGGTTTTAGCATTTCTGGTTGCCAATGGTTACATATTATGGCAACCCTAGTCTATTTTAATCCCGTCATTGTAGCTCCAGAGCAGACTAACCATCTGACGCAATTGTTCTATTTTAGTCGATTGTTTTCTTTTATTGCAAACCCTTAGTAGGTGTGTCACTCGCCATTGCGGATCTGTAGCAGGCTAATCGCCCATTCCTGTTTTCCTTTTCACCGATGAAGAGTTTATCTGTTTGGTGCTTAGTACTGGTGTTGGGATTTTTCCCGCTATTCGGATGTGTTTTACATTGTTCTATGTAATGGCGGAGGTTTCCCATGGGCGCAGGTCGATGTTAAAGTTGTCTGAGTCGAAGAACGCGGTTTGGGGTTGGGTGTTTCAAAGAGTGATGGTTACTTTGTCCTAGTATTTGATTTCATTGGAGGTTTTCGTTCTAGTGCAGATGTGGCCTAGATTGGGAGAAAAAATCTGTTCTATAAGGCATGTGTTTAAGTTTTGAAACAGGGGTTTAAGCACAAACTTGCGGGATCCCTTTTGTATTGACATTATTTATTTTCATGCATTAATACTATTTATAGTTCATATTACAGAATGCATGTATTGATCTAGTTTGTGTTACCTTGTTAAACACTAATGATATGATATGTTCAAAATAGGAAGATTGCTGCAAAGAATATATAAGCAAAAGAGGAAAAGAAGAGAGCGAAATGCTAAGACTAACAAGATCTAAAAAGAACAAAGAATTATAAAGCATAATCATTAAGAGAAGAGGCTCAGGCTTGGGTAGTTCGTCAGTTACCAAGCTGGTCCCGTTTCATAGAAGTGTTTATCTGAAATGTAACATTTGAATCATGAGCATTCACAAGACGACAAAACTATGAGATTAAAATGGTTGGGGGGAAACTCAAGGTTTTGGCTGGTTTTTGTATAAATATAGGAAAGTTAGAAGGAAGAAGGAATTTTTCCTAGTTAGAATTGTGAGAACACATTGTAAGAGGAATTATTTCATTTTGCAATATATAATTACAATTTTTCCTGTTGGAGAAAGCTTTGGTGGAATGTTCAAATGATGTTCAATGGATGTGGTTGAAGGGGAACTATTTCGTTTTCAGCTTTTATTCATTAACTGTGAGATCGTTCTAACTTGTTGAGCCTATGTTCTTTTATGAATGCTCTCTGGTTTATTTCACGATCATTTCCACTATGAGTAATGAATTTTTTCACAGACAATGAGCTATCTTGTTGTTCATCCATCTATTCATGTTTATGTGGTTTGAATCAAAGAACAACTATATCTGATTTTTCTTAATACATGAACAGAAATACATTACTCATTAAATGATAATCTCACCCCCTAGGGACAACTTAGTTAGTTTTATTTCCTACTGTGTGTGGTTTAGATGCGAGAGAGTCTAAGACGAGAGGTAAGAACCTGCACATCACATTGTGATCACTCCTCATATTCTTTATCAATCTTCATTTTAGATAGGCACTTGCATATCATACTTAAAGTTACAAAACACAAAATTATATACGGTGGACCGGGCCGCAACTGGTAAAACCTTTTAATTTTTGTTACTTGACCTATGGTAGCTGGACCTCAAACCGGATGGATTCCCCATACCAAACAGTCACGGGCTAGTTGGGAACGTTGATTGGGGAGAATCCCTTGTTGTTGTTGCCTGCGATTTTCCAGGCCTCAACAGTTTTTGGCAATAGAAGGAGGGCCACCAGTGCATGGCTGGCCGAGGAAACCCATTTTCTCGAAATTACTCCACCAGTGATAGTTTTGAAATCAGTTCATTTCCCAACCCAAATCCTGAAGAGAAGTGGAAAGAACATTTGTATTCTGTGGACAACGAAGTTGTTAATGATTTGAGAAGGCACACTAAGGCTTATGCGAAGAAGATTGGAGGATTACTGATTATCCTTGAATTACCTAGGAGAGAGTACAAGAAGAAACACCGTCCTGTATTGGAAGACTCTGTGTTAGTTGGATATTGGGAAGAACTTGTAGAAACAACTTTACAGGAAGTTGTTCAACCTTTGAATCAAGTAGGCCTTGATACACCTAATGGTTCACCTGTCCGTACTCCTGTTCATTCTCCACCTCACTCTCCACCCAGATTCATGGAAGGTGTAAATGTAAATCAGCAACCGAACCCACCAAATCCCCCGCCTGCTTGGAAATCCAGATCACCTCTAAACTTAGCACCTCCGTTGCATGACTTACCTCAAGCTTTTGAGAAGATGCTGCCCAAGTTTAACCCAAATGAGAAGATTTTAGTAGAAGACCATTTGCAAAGTTTCTACTTGGCCATAGAAGGACTAAAACTTTGGATAGCACGAGGATATAGTCTGTAGACTTTTTCTGCACACCCTTAAAGGAATATCAGCCTCATGGTATTTTGGTTTTCCTGCAAACTCAATCCCAGATTGGGATACCTTTGAAAGGATATTCAGAAGCAAATATGCAACCCAAAAAACTCATGTGGCTCTCATGAGAGGATTGTGTGCTTTAAAGAAAGAAAGAAAAGAAAAGGTGCATAGTTTTACCCAAAGATTTGCAGCTTATGTTAAGAATTTTTTTGAAACTGATAAGCCCTCGGATAAAGTTTTGATTGAGTATTATAGTTCAGCTCTAGGGCCCAATTTGGCCATGTTTTCCAAGATGAAAGACAAACCTACGCTAGCAGAGACATATGAATAAGCGGAGAGAGTAGAATCTGAAAAGGAAAGCATCGAAGATTATCCTGAGCAATCAGGAGAGAAAAATGTTGGTAAGAAAGCTTTGTTATTTACTAAGCCTAAAGAGGAACAATCACATGATTTCGAAGGAATGGCAAAGATGATGCAGAATATCTCTAACAGAATAATAGACTTGGAAAAGGAAAAGGAAGCCTAGAAGTTCTATAAGCCTCATTACAAGAAAAAAGAGGATAACAATCAATCCCAACCCCCTCCACAGAGTCCTGCATTGATGAAATTAACAGAGGTAGGGATGGATAACTTTTGCACTTTCCACCAACAACCCCATTCTGAAAAAAATTGTCCTCAATGGATAAATTCAATGACATTGGTAATGAATAACCTTATAGATTCCAAACTAACAGAGGTTGATGATGAAGAGGGAAAAGATAATAATAAATCAATAGAAAAACAAGAAGATTGTGCCATGGTTTTATGGGACTGTGTCTCATTGTTCGATACCAAAGAGGAAAAGGATTCGAGACATGAAGATATATCGAAAATGAATGTGACAACGAGAAGCCAGGGGTTGATTAAAGAAAACAGTCTTATATTCACGAAGATTAAGAGACTTCAAAAGAATGTAAAGAAATTTGGGAAAAATACCACAACAAATAAAATTCCCGATTTCACCATTACCAATAAAAATCCAAATCATATCAACCTGCCAACTAAGCCCTTTGAAGGGAAGATAAATAATGAAAAGATGAATTTCACAGAATATAGGATGGAGTATGACATTGTAGAAGACATCAAAAAGGTAAAAGCAAACATTTCACTATTTGAAATCATGCAATGTGCCACAACAAAAAGAAAAATTGTTAAAAGCACTAGAAATGCCTGAAGAGAAACTTCCTGTTAATACCCAACCTGAAGAAGAAGAAATTGGGGAAGCAAGTGTGGGAGGTAAGTCCAAGTATAAAACTCCAACTTTTCTCCTCACTTTTGAAATTTTCAATCATAACGTGCACAACTGTCTAATAGACTCAGGGGCATGAGTAAATGTTATGCCACTTTCAGTATGCAGGAGGATAAATGGACAACCCAAACCATCTACCTAGAAGGTTACTTAGCTAGACAGGACCAATGTGAAAGTATTTAAATAAATGGAGGATGTTCTCATTCGCTTATCTTCAAATGATAAGGTATGTCAATTCATTGATATTGTAGTAGCAGACATACCTGAGGCTTATGGACTTGTTTTGAGTAGAGATTGGTCAGCAAAGATGAATGAATATTTTGCTTCAGACTGGTCACATCTGTGGTTACCTTATAAAGGAATCCCAAACCAAATTAAAGTTATAAGAGAGCCCCACATGAAACACAATGTCACACATTTAGAAGGTAAGAATGAACCAGTAAATTCTGTTTTGGGGAACTATTTTATTGAGATGGAACCAGGAAATTATCAAGCAGAAGAAGCCAACATTACATCGGACACCCATCCTGATCTCCTTTGGTTTTCACAGGCTGATGAAATTGATTGTAAAATAGTAGACTTAGCTTTAGATGTAGATTCTCATTCAGGTACGGTAAAAATAGATAGTTTTTGGACACTTTTTTTTTATGGATCTAAGACACTGGAAGGATCAAGAGCTGGTTGTGTCCTGATCGATCCAAAGAATAATAAACACTTCCTTTCATGTAGATTAGATTTTGAATGTACCGACAACAAAACCGAATATGAAGCATTGGTTCAGGGTCTGAAGAAAGCAATTGAATTTAAAGTGGAAAATCTGAAAGTATATGGAGATTCTAAAATAATTGTGAAACAGATTCGAAATCAGATACATTGCATTTCACCTCATTTAAAAGATTACCAAAGTGAAGTATGGGATTTGCTTAAAAGTTTTTGTGCATTTAATATTGTTTCAATTCCTAGACTAAGAAATGTTGCAGCTGACTTGTTAGCCACCTCGGCTGCAAGGATTGTACCCTCTAATAACAGGTGTTCTATTGAATTTCTTTTTAGGCCTTCGGTTCCAGACATGATTACAAATTTGCTATTTTTTGATGATGATCAGCAAATCCTTGAATGCTTGACAAATGATGATACTTTCAAAGGGGCAATTATCAATGATGAAGAACATCAGGCTGAGCTAAAATTTGACAATTTCATTCCTAAAGGAGTCAGGACTTTAGAATGAATGGTTGATCTAAACAACAAATTTAGAAGACCAGCAAATGTGAAGACTCACAACTCATCTTTACAATTCGAGCTAATAAACTTAGGAACTGGAATTGAGCCCAAATATGTGAATTTGGGAAAGTGTTGTTCCCCTAGTGAAAGAAATAAGTTCATCAGTTTGTTCAAACAATACAAAGATGTGTTTGCCTGGATGTATGAAGATTTGAAAACCTATGACACCAAGATTATTCAGCATGTCATTCCTATTAGGACTGGGATCAAGCCTTATCAGCAGCCCTTAAGGAAAATGCATCCCAAACTTGAGCCTTTAATTTAGAATGAAGTAAATAAATTACTAGATGCCAAAATCATATTCAAATTTAAACATTTAGAATGGGTCTCGAACCTGGTACCAGTCAGGAAGAAATCTGGAGAAATTAGGCTATGTGTAGATTTCAGGAATCTAAATCGTGCCTCATATAAAGACAATTATCCAGTCCCACCCATGGAACAAATATTACAAATGGTCTTGGGTTCTGAGTTATTTTCATTGTTAGATGGATTCTTTGGCTACAATCAAGTACTAGTAGCTAAAGAAGATAGACTCAAGACTACTTTCAGAATGAGGTGGGGAACTTTTGCATATAGAAGAATGCCCTTTGGACCCATAAATGCTAGAGCTACTTTCCAAAGGGATATGTATATAGGTTTCCGCGGTCTGATTGGCCATAGTGTTGTGGTATATCTCGATGATATCACAATATTTTCAAAGAAAAGAGAAGAACAAGCATTCCATCTAAAACAGATTTTCGAGCGTTGCTGAAAATATGGTATTTCGCTAAACCCCAAGAAGTGTGTGTTTTCAGTTATGGAAGGAAAGCTACTGGGTCATGTCATTTCTGAAAAAGGGATCTCCATAGACCCAGAAAGGATTAAAGCAACTGAAGAGATCCTTTAACCCCATAATCAGAAAGGTATGCAATCATTCATGGGGACAATAAATTTTGTGCAAAGGTTTGTGCCTAATTTTGCTCAAATTGTTAAACCTCTGCAGCAAATGGTGAAGCAAAGTGTACAATTCAAGTCGACTGACATAGAAAAGAATGCATTCAGCTATTGTTCATGCACCATCTCTTAAAATCCCAGATTTTGATAAAGATTTTATTTTGTACACTTTCGCGTTTGATGATTCATTGGCAGTGGTGCTTACTCAGAAGGAAGATGGGGGAGATGAATTCCCCATATCGTTTATGAGCACTGGTTTGCAGGGCACCGAATTTAGTTACCCAACTGTGGATAAGAAAGATTATGCAATATTCAAAGCGGTAAAACAATTCAGGCCATTCATCCTCAAGAACCGAACAAAGGTAATAGTCCCACACCCAGCAGTGAGGTCTCTTTTCATGCAAAAAGAATTAGGCGAAAGAAGAGGCAATTGGGTAACAACTTTACAAGAGTATGACCTCGAATTCAAGCCAGCCTCCATAGTTAGAGGGCAGGGACTCTGCAAACTAATGGTTGAAGGAAATAGCAATGAAGAAAGTGATTGGGAAAATGAAGCTAAATTAAAAATTAAGGACGTACATCCTCTTTTTACAGCTCGAGAGTCTTGGTATCGAGACCTTGTTCATTACCTTCAGGAAGGCGTGTTTCCAAAACATTGGAATTCCAAGCATTGAAGAGCGTTGCGCCTTAAATCAGCTACTTATCAGATTGTTGATGGAATTTTATTTAGGAAGAATTATGTTGGAGTCCTTCTCAGATGTTTAGAAAAGGAAGACGTAAAAAAGGTTATAACTGAGTTACATGATGGGCCTGCTGGAGGACATTTCTCTGGAGATATGACAACCCACAAAATTCTCAGGGCTGGGTACTATTGGCCCACGCTATTCAAGGATGCTCATGCCCATGTGAGAAAGTGTGATATCTGCCAGAGGTGTGGGGGAAGACAAGCCAAAGTAGCAGGATCATTGAAGCCGGTTATGATGACGGAACCATTTGAGCAATGGGGAATTGACGTCGTTGGAGAAATAAAACCAAATTCTTCCTTACAGCACAAATATATTTTAACGACAACGGACTATTTCACCAGATGGGTCAAGGCCATTCCACTATGAAAAGTCATTGAAGATGCTGTCATGGACTTCTTGCAGGATCATATCATGACCAGGTTTGGGGTTCCAATTTCCCTGGTTTTTTATAATGCTACTAACTTTTCTTCCATTAAATTAACTGCATTTTCTCATGAAAAGGGAATTAAGTTGCATTATTCTGCCAACTACTACCCACAAGGAAATGGTTTGGTAGAATCTACGAATAAGAATTTGATAAGGATTTTAGAAAATACTGTCATATAAAACCAGAGGAGTTGGCATTCAACATTACCGAACGCCCTTTGGGCTGATAGAGTCACACTCGAGAATTCCCTAGGTGTGTCACCATATACCCTTGTTTATGTAAAGGAGGCTATACTTCCTCCGAACATTATGCTACCATCTTCCATAATAGCCCAAGAGTCTAGAGGCATAGACAATGAAATCCTTCAACTTAGAATCTATAATCTTTTGAAGGTGGAAGTATCTAGATCTAGGGCCAAAGAACGTTTTAAGCAACAACAGGAAGTAGTGAAAAGGTGGTTTAATAAGCACAAAGCTGGAACAAAGGAATTTGAAGTGGGAGACTTGGTTCTTAAGTGGGATCACCCGCATGATGAAAAGGGAAAGCACATGAAGTTTCAACAGTTATGGGTAGGCCCTTTTTAGATTGCGGCAAATCTTGGCCCCTCAACCTATAAATTGCAATATTTGCAGGGATGGGAGGAGAACTTACTAGTTAATGGTTTAGTTCTCAAACCTTATTTTTCTTGTTTTGTACATAAATAATTTGATTTGGTAGTTTGTTTGTTTTATGTCATGTTTTGTTTGATGTAGATTTTGTTTTGGTTTAATTAAAAGAGGCAAACTTTTGGTTGCATGGAAAGCATCGGGGTTCTGAATTAACTGAAATCTTTGGGTATGAGACTATGTACTTTTGTTTGAGTTGATAGAATTTTTTCTAGTAAGTAGTTTTCCTAGATGGCTATGAACACATTGAAGTCCTGCTTAACCCTTGAAAATAACTCAGGATCAAAAGGTCTCGAATACTATTTCGAGACTCCATCCATTTCACATCTCAAAAAATGTCCTAGGGGGTGACAACAAAAGACCCACAGAAAGGAAGCAAGGTAAACAGTATATTATATATAAATGATCCCATGCCAAAAAATTGAAAGCTAAAAGGCTGATAAAAGTCAAACCTCCTAAAAAGCAATATCTATCAAAGCAGAGTACCGATTCATATGAGTACAAATTTTCCAGAAGTTCTTCTCCGTCCATGAGTTGAAAATCAAATACATCTCTCACACAAAAGGACACTATAGATAGAGGATCCTGAATAGAAATTCAGAAATGAAGGCATGAAGAGGACTCAAAAGGACAAAAGATCCAAAAGCACGAAAAATGCAAAATGGCATGGGAATGAGGAAAAAATGAATATTTATGTTTACCATATGTTACAATCCTGTGGTGTCCAAGCTGGAAGCTACCCAAAAGAGAGAGGAAAAATGAAACTCATCTACTTGGCCTCAAAAGAGTTATCTTGATTTTGAGATTTTGGGTTTCCATTTTCCTAAGATTGGACTATCAGCAATGTGTAAAAGTACATATATTCACCATTGGGGAAATCTGGACATCTAGAAGAATTCAACATTTTGGTTTTATTGCTAAATAGACTGTTACTTAAAGAAGAGTTGATTTAGATATCTGGGTTTACTAGGTAGTTGCCAATTGTTGTAGCTGCAATCATTTCCCAAATTTCTAGAAAAATGGGACCCTCCTTTTAAATTTTGTCTTGCTTAGATTTGCTGGGATTGTTTAAAGTTACTGCAAGTTTGATTGTTAAGGATAATTGTTAAATGAATATATTTTATGCTAATGTTGTTTTCTGACTTAGATTATGACTCACAGGGGTTTTTTATTTTCACTGTTGGAAATTATATTAGTTATGAATCGGAGCCGTAGTCTCCTACGCAGCCGCCATTGCGGAGGCTAAGTAGGATAACGATCCAATACAAAGTCTTGTTTGCCGCCGATGCGATTTTGGTTTATTTTTGGCGTTTTACTTTTTCACCATCGGGGCACCAATCCTTTTTGCAGCTGCCATTTTGGAGGATCGATAAAAAAACGTGCTGACGATTTTACCCGCGCTGATTTCATGACTCTTTTTCGCTATCGAAATTGTGTTGGACTTTTGATTGGGAATTAGGTTTTAGCGTTTCCAATCGCTAATGGTTACATATTATGGAAACCCTAGTCTATTTAATCCCGTCATTGCGTCTCCAAAGCGGACTAACCATCTGACGCAGTTGTTCTATTTTCGCCTATTGTTTTCTTTTATTGCAAACCCTTAGTAGGTGTGTCGCCTGACGTTCATTAGAGGAAACTTGGGATCTAAAATGGGCCTTCTAATAAAACGCACCAACAATAATTTTTGTGAGTTGGAATTCAAGAACCAATAGAATTTCAATAAAATGAGTCAACCATAATGGTCGAATTGACATATTTGTCATAAAAGAAAACTACTTTTTTTGTTCGTATTTTCGACATATCTCCCTGTGTTTTTACTCAAATTTTAGGCGGGAGAGCTTATTGGATGTGGAATTTAATTATGCATCCAACGAGTACCCACACTGCATACTTTTGATAGACCTCGCTACTCCAAAAATAAGAAATACCTGAAAAAGCGTGATGATGACATCATCATCACATTTTTCAGGTATTTCTTATTTTTGGGGTAGCGAGGTCTATCAAAAGTATGCAGTGTGGGTACTCATTGGATGTGTAATTAAATTATACATCCAATGAGTTATCTCGCTCAAAATTTGAGTAAAAACACAGGGAGATATGTCGAAAATACGAACAAAAAAAGTAGTTTTTTTCATTATTCCTCCAAAATTAATAACTATTATTTTATTATTTTAACTATTATTTTATCATTTTCCTTAGGAGGCCCATTTTAGACCTCAAATTTCCTGTAATGTGCGGCTACGTAGTAGACTAATCGCCCATTCCTTGTTTTCCTTTTCACCGATGAAGAGTTTATCTGTCTGGTGCTTAGTGCTGGTGTTGGGATTTTTCCTGCTATTCAAATGTGTTTTACATTGTTCTATGTAATGGCAGAGGTTTCCCATGGGCACAGGTTGATGTTAAAGTTGTCTGAGTTGAAGAACGCAGTTTGGGGTTGGGTGTTTCGAAGAGTGATGGTTACTTTGTCCCGGTCTTTGATTTCATTGGAGGTTTTCGTTCTAGTGCAGATGGGTCCTGGATTGGGAGAAAAAATATGTTCTATAAGGCATGTGTTTAAGTTTTGAAACAAGGGTTTAAGCACAAACTTGTGGGATCTCTTTTGTCTTGACATTATTTATTTTCATGCATTAATACTATTTATAATTCATATTACAGAACGCATGTATTGATCTAGTTTGTGTTACCTTTTTAAACACTATTGATCTGATATGTTCATGATAGGAAGATTGTTGCAAAGAATATATAAACAAAAGAGGAAAAGAAGAGAGTGAAAGGCTAAGACCAATAAGATCTAAAAAAGACCAAAGAATTATAGAGCGTAATCATTAAGAGCAGAGGCTCAGGCTTAGGCAGTTCGTCAGTTACCAAGCTGGTCCCGTTTCATAGAAGTGTTTATCTGAAATGTAACATTTGAATCATGAGCATTCACAGAATGACAAAACTATGAGATTAAAACGGTTTGGGGGCAACTCAAATGTTTTGGCTGGTTTTTGTATAAATATAGGAAAGTTAGAAGGAAGAAGGACTTTTTCCCAGTTAGACTTGTGAGAACACATTGTAAGAGGAACTATTTCGTTTTGCAATATATAATTACAATTTTGCATTTTGGAGAAAGCTTTGGTGGAATGTTCAAATGCTGTTCAATGGATGTGGTTGAAGGGGAACCATTTCATTTTGAGCTTTTATTCATTAACCGTGAGATCATTCTAACTTGTTGAACCTGTGTTCTTTTATGAATGCTCTCTGGTTTATTTCATGATAATTTCCACTATGAGTACTGAATGTTTTCACAGACAATGAGCTATCTTGTTGTTCATACATCTATTCATGTTTATGTGTTTTGAATCAAAGAACAGCTATCTATGATTTTTCTTAATACATGAACAACAATACATTACTCATTAAATGATAATCTCACCCCCTAGGGACAACTTAGTTAGTTTTATTTCCTGTTGTGTGTGGTTTAGAAGCGAGAGAGTCTAAGACGAGAGGTAAGAACCTGTGCATCACATTGTGACCACTCATCGTATTCTTTATCAATCTGCATTTTAGATAGGAACTTGCATATCATACTTAAAGTTACAAAACAAAAAAATATATACAGTGGACTGGGCCACAACCGGTAAAACTTTTTAATTTTTGTTACTTGACCTACGGTAGCCGGACCGCAAACCAAACGGATTCCCCATACCAAACAGTCATGGACGAGTTGGGAATGTTGACTGAGGAGAATCCCTTGTTTTTGTTTCCTACGATTTTCCAGGACTCAACACTAACATTTACTTAAAATGTTGGTAAACATGGACCTACCACAACCTTTTTCATCTACTAAATAAATCGAGGTTGGAGGCCTCAAGAGACTCGAACCCGAGAATTACTATATGTTTCTAAGATTTCATTGTAATTGGTGGATATTTTTCTACTTTGGAGGTTCCCTCCCTTGGATGATACTCAAATGGGAGATATTCTTCTTATACAACAATTTATCCTTTCCTCAACAACTTTCCCGCAAAAATACTGAGCCCAAGCTTACCATCTATTCCTTTAATTTTTAAGCCTTCAATCCTTCATCTCCGCAAACCCATTTTAATTGCTACCCACAAACTAACTCAAGTTCTTTGAAATCTATCACTTAGCCATGTCTTTACCATCTATAGTCTCTGCGAAAACTCCCATTCCAAAGGATCCCAGTGATTTTAAGAGTTTGGATTCCGCTGAGGGAGAAAATGATTGCGAATCTTCTCTCCCCATTGACAATAATACCACTAGTGGTGAAAAACCTAAAACCCATGACAGCTGAGAAGCCATACTTAGGAAAATCGAAGTTAATGAAGCCAAATATAATGGTGACATAGGTGCATGAGCTTCCTCGGTTGAGGGTTTTCTCATGAATAGCAGTGTTGCTAGTAATGGAAAAGATGTGTTGCTGAGAAAGAGTCCTTACTCTTGCCTAAAACCATGGACGATGTGGATACTATTTCAAAAGGGATGTGATACATTAAAAATTGATGACCATGTCGATGTCATTGATTTTTTGAACCTGTGAACTAGAAACCAGGTTTTATTTTCTTTTGACTTACTATTAAAAACTTCTGATAACTCATTGTAACATCCCCAAGTCAATAAGTTTTTTTCCTATCAGAAGGCAGCTTATATTTTCGATACAAAAACTATTGCTCCTTTCAAAACATTCCTCTAGAGCTCAATCTTATTATTGAGATATACTTGCATCATTGTTAAATATTCATGACACATATTATATACATCCATAATCTATGGAAACATCTTTTATGCATTTTCAATTGTTCCTAACAATCCTTTAGAATTTTTCTTTCTTCGAGAGCTTTACCTAGTAACTATAACATAATATTCCCGCATTTTCACTACAATAACAACAGCCTAAGCTTCGTGATCATACATGCAATGCATTCTAGCATTAAACCAATATGTTTTCCTCTCAATAAAGGAATAGACTCAGGGGCATGAGTAAATGTTATGCCACTTTCAGTATGCAGGAGAATAAATGGACAACCCAAACCATCTACCTAGAAGGTTACTCAGCTAGACATGACCAATGTGAAAGTATTTGGGGAAATGGAGGATGTTCTCATTCGCTTATCTTCAAATGATAAGGTATGTCAATTCATTGATATTGTAGTAGCAGACATACCTCAGGATTATGGACTTGTTTTGAGTAGAGATTGGTTAACAAAGCTGAATGGATATTTTGCTTCAGACTGGTCACATCTGTGGTTACCTTATAAAGGAAGCCCAAACCAAATTAAAGTTATAAGAGAGCCCCACATGAAACACAATGTCACATAGTTAGAAGGTAAGAATGAACCAGTAAATTCTATTTTGGGGAACTATTTTATTGAGCTGTAACCAGGAAATTATCAAGCAGAAGAAGGCAGCATTACATCAGACACCCAACCTAATCTCCTTTGGTTTTCGCGGGCTGATGAAATTGATTGTAAAATAGTAGACTTAGCTTTAGATGTAGATTCTAATTCAGGTACGGTAAAAATAGATAGTTTTTGGACACTTTTTTTTTTATGGATCTAAGACACTGGAAGATTCAGGAGCTGGTTGTGTCCTGATCGATCCAAAGAATAATAAACACTTCCTTTCACGTAGATTAGAGTATGAATGTACCAACAACAAAATTGAATATGAAGCATTGGTTCAAGGACTGAAGAAAGCAATTGAATTTAAAGTTGAAACTCTGAAAGTATATGGAGATTCTAAAATAATTGTGAAATAGATTCAAAATTAGATACATTGCATTTCACCTCATTTAAAAGCTTACCAAAGTGAAGTATGGGATTTGCTTAAAAGTTTTTGTGCATTTAATATTGTGTCAATTCCTAGACTAAGAAATGTCTCAGCTGACTTGTTAGCCACCTCAGCTGCAATGCTTGTACCCTCTAATAACAGGTGTTCTATTGAATTGCTTTTCAGGCCTTCGGTTCCAGACATGATTATAAATTTCCAATTTTTTGATGATGATCAGCAGATCCTTGAATGCTTGACAAATGATGATACTTTGAAAGGGGCAATTATCAATGATGAAGAACATCAGGCTGAGCTAAAATTTGACAATTTCATTCCTAAAGGAGTCAGGACTTTAGAACGAATGGTTGATCTAAACAACAAATTTAAAAGACCAGCAAATGTGAAGACTCACAACTCATCTTTACAATTTGAGCTAATAAACTTAGCAACTAAAATTGAGCCCAAATATGTGAATTTGGGAAAGTGTTGTTCCCCCAGTGAAAGAAATAAGTTCATCAGTTTGTTCAAACAATACAAAGATGTGTTTGACTGGATGTATGAAGATTTGAAAACCTATGACACCAAGATTATTCAGCATGTCATTCCTATTAGGACTGGGATCAAGCCTTATCAGCAGCCCTTAAGGAAAATGCATCCCAAACTTGATCTTTTAATTCAGAACGAAGTAAATAAATTACTAGATGCCAAAATCATATTCAAAGTTAGACATTTAGAATGGGTCTTGAACCTGGTACCAGTAAGGAAGAAATCTGGAGAAATTAGGCTATGTGTAGATTTCAGGAATCTAAATCGCGCCTCATATAAAGACAATTATCCAGTCCCACCCATGGAAAAAATATTACAAATGGTCTCAGGTTCTAAGTTATTTTCATTGTTAGATGGATTCTTTGGCTACAATCAAGTACTAGTAGCTAAAGAAGATAGACTCAAGACTACTTTCAGAACGAGGTGAGGAACTTTTGCATATAGAAGAATGCCCTTTGGACCCATAAATGCTAGAGCTACTTTCCAAAGGGATATGTATATAGATTTCCACTGTCTTATTGGCCGTAGTTTTGTGGTATATCTCGATGATATCACAATATTTTCAAAGAAAAGAGAAGAACACGCATTTCATCTAAAACAGATTTTCGAGCTTTGTTGAAAATATGGTATTTCGCTAAACCCCAAGAAGTGTGTGTTTTCAGTTATGGAAGGAAAGCTACTGGGTCATGTCATTTCTGAAAAAGGGATCTCCATAGACCCAGAAAGGATTAAAGCAATTGAAGAGATCCTTTAACCCCATAATCAGAAAGGTATGCAATCATTCATGGGGACAATAAATTTTGTGCAAAGGTTTGTGCCTAATTTTGCTCAAATTTTTAAACCTCTGCAGCAAATGGTGAAGCAAAGTGTACAATTCAAGTGGAATGACATAGAAAAGAATGCATTCAGCTATTTCTCATGCACCATGGGAGATGAATTCCCCATATCGTTTATGAGCACTAGTTTACAGGGCACCAAATTGAGTTACCCAACTGTGGATAAGCAAGCTTATGCAATATTCAAAGCGGTAAAACAATTCAGGCCATTCATCCTTAAGAACCGAACAAAGGTAATAGTCCCACACCCAGAAGTGAGGTCTCTTTTCATGCAAAAAGAATTAGGCGAAAGAAGAGGCAATTGGGTAACAACTTTACAAGAGTATGACCTCGAATTCAAGCCAGCCTCCATAGTTAGAGGGCAGGGACTGTGCAAACTAATGGTTGAAGGAAATAGCAATGAAGAAAGTGATTGGGAAAATGAAGATAAATTACATATTAAGGACGCATGTCCTCTTTTTATAGCTCGAGAGTCCTGGTATCGAGACCTTGTTCATTACCTTCAGGAAGGCGTGTTTCCAAAACATTGGAATTCCAAGCATCGAAGAGCGTTGCGCCTTAAATCAGCTGCTTATCAGATTGTTGATGGAATTTTATTTAGGAAGAATTACGATGGAGTCCTTCTCAGATGTTTAGAAAAGGAAGAGGCAAAAAAGGTTATAACTGAGTTACATGATGGGCCTGCTGGAGGACATTTCTCTGGAGATACGACAACCCACAAAATTCTCAGGGCTGGGTACTATTGGCCCACGCTATTCAAGGATGCTCATGCCCATGTGAGAAAGTGTGATATCTGCCAGAGGTGTGGGGGAAGAAAAGCCAAAGTAGCAGGATCACTGAGGCCGGTTATGATAACGGAACCATTTGAGCAATGGGGAATTGACATCGTTGGAGAAATAAAACCAAATTCTTCCTTACAGCAAAAATATATTTTAACGACAATGGACTATTTCACCAGATGGGTCAAGGCCATTCCACTACGAAAAGTCAATGAAGATGCTGTCATGGACTTCTTGCAGGATCATATCATGACCAGGTTTGGGGTTCCAATTTCCCTGGTTTTTGATAATGCTACTAACTTTCTTCCATTAAATTAACTGCATTTTCTCATGAAAAGGGAATTAAGTTGCATTATTCTGCCAACTACTACCCACAAGGAAATGGTTTGGTAGAATCTACGAATAAGAATTTGATAAGTATTTTGAAAAAGACTGTCATAGAAAACCAGAGGAGTTGGCATTCAACATTACCGAATGCCCTTTGGGCTGATAGAGTCACACTCAAGAATTCCCTAGGTGTGTCACCATATACCCTTGTTTATGGAAAGGAGGCTAGACTTCCTCCGAAAATTATGCTACCATCTTCCATAATAGCCCAAGAGTCTAGAGGCACAGGCAATGAAATCCTGCAACTTAGAATCTATAATCTTTTGAAGGTGGAAGAATCTAGATCCAGGGCCAAAGAACGTTTTAAGCAACAGTAGGAAGTAGTGAAAAGGTGGTTTAATAAGCACAAAGTTGGAACAAAGGAATTTGAAGTGGGAGACTTGGTTCTTAAGTGGGATCACCCGCATGATGAAAAGGGAAAGCACATGAAGTTTCAACAGTTATGGGTAGGCCCTTTTTAGATTGCGGCAAATCTTGGCCCCTCAACCTATAAATTGCAAGATTTGCAGTGATGCGAAGAGAACTTACCAGTTAATGGTTTAGTTCTCAAACCTTATTTTTCTTGATTTATTGTTTCTTGTTTTGTACATAAATAATTTGATTTGGTAGTTTGTTTGTTTTATGTCATGTTTTGTTTGATGTAGATTTTGTTTTGGTTTAAATAAAAGAGGCGAACTTTTGGTTGCATGGAAAGCATCAGGGTTCTGAATTAACTGAAATCTTTGGGTATGAGACTGTGTACTTTTGTTTGCGTTGATAGAATTTTTTCTAGTAAGTAGTTTTCCTAGATGGCTATGAACACATTGAAGTCCTGCTTAACCCCTGAAAATAACTCAGGATCAAAAGGTCTCGAATACTATTTCGAGACTCCATCCATTTCACATCTAAAAAAATGTCCCAGGGGGAGACAACAAAAGATCCACGGAAAGGAAGCAGGGTAAACAATATATTATATATAAATGATCCCATGCCAAAAAATTGAAAGCTAAAAGGCTGATAAAAGTCAAGCCTCCTAAAAAGCAATATCTATCAAAGCAGAGTACCGATTCATATGAGTACAAATTTTCCAGAAGTTCTTCTCCGTCCATGAGTTGAAAATCAAATACATCTCTCACACAAAAGGACACTATAGATAGAGGATCCTGAATAGAAATTCAGAAAGAAAGGCATGAGGAGGACTCAAAAGGACAAAAGATCCAAAAGCACGAAAAAATGCAAAATGGCATGGGAATGAGGAAAAAATGAATATTTATGTTTACCATATGTTACAATCCTGTGGTGTCCAAGCTGGAAGCTACCCAAAAGACAGAGGCAAAATGAAACTCATCTGCTTGGCCTCAAAAGAGTTATCTAGACTTTGAGATTTTGGGTTTCCATTTTCCTAAGATTGGACTATCAGCAATGTGTAAAATTACATATATTCACCATTGGGGAAATATGGACATCTAGAAGAATTCAACATTTTGGTTTTATTGCTAAATAGACTGTTACTTAAAGAAGATTTGATTCATACATCTAGGTTTAGCAGGTAGTTGCCAATTGTTGTAGCTGCAGTCATTTCCCAAATTTCTAAAAAAATGGGACCCTCCTTTTAAATTTTGTCTTGCTTAGATTTGCTGGGATTGTTTAAAGTTACTGCAAGTTTGATTGTTAAGGATAATTGTTAAATGAATATCTTTTATGCTGATGTTGTTTTCTGACTTAGATTATGACTCACGGGGGATTTTTATTTTCACTGTTGGAAATTATATTAGTTATGAATCGAAGTCGTAGTCTCCTATGCAGCCGCCGTTGCGGAGGCTAAGTAGGATAACAACCCGATACAAACTCTTGTTTGCTGCCAATGCGCTTTTGGTTTATTTTCAGTGTTTTACTTTGTCACCATCGGGGCACCAATCCTTTTTGCAGCTGCCATTTTGGAGGATCGATAACAAACATGCCGACGATTTTACCCGCGTTGATTTCATGACTCTTTTTCACTATCGAAATTGTGTTGGACTTTTGATTGGGAATTAGGTTTTAGCATTTCCGATCGCTAATGGTTACATATTCTGGAAACCCTAGTCTATTTAATCCCGTCGTTGCAGCTCCGAAGCGGACTAACCATCCGACGCAGTTGTTCTATTTTCGCCTATTGTTTTCTTTTATTGCAAACCCTTAGTAGGTGTGTCGCCTGTCGTTCATTAGACGAAACTTGGGGTCTAAAATGGGCCTTCTAATAAAATGCGCCAACTATAATTTTTGTGAGTTGGAATTCAAGAACCAATAGAATTTCAATAAAATGAGTCAACCATAATGGTTGAATTGACATATTTGTCATAAAAGAAAACTACTTTTTTTGTTCGTATTTTCGACATATCTCCCTGTGTTTTTACTCAAATTTTAGGCGGGAGAGCTCATTGGATGTGGAATTTAATTATGCATCCAACGAGCACCCACATTGCATACTTTTGATAGACCTCACTACTCCAAAAATAAGAAATACCTGAAAAACATGATGATGACATCATCATCACATTTTTCAGGTATTCCTTATTTTTGGGGTAGCGAGGTCTGTCAAAACTATGCAGTGTGGGTACTCATTGGATGTGTAATTAAATTCTGCATCAAATGAGCTATCTCGCTCAAAATTTGAGTAAAAACACAGGGAGATATGTCGAAAATACGAACAAAAAAAGTAGTTTTTTTCATTATTCCTCCAAAATTAATAACTATTATTTTATTATTTTAACTATTATTTTATTATTTTAACTATTATTCTATCATTTTCCTTAGGAGGCCCATTTTAGACCTCAAATTTCCTCTAATGTGCGGCTCCGTAGCAGGCTAATCGCCCATTCCTTGTTTTCCTTTCCGTCGATGAAGAGTTTATCTGTCTGGTGCTTAGTGCCGGCGTTGGGATTTTTCCTGCTATTCGGATGTGTTTTACATTGTTCTATGTAATGGCAGAGGTTTGCCGTGGGTGTAGGTTGATGTTAAAGTTGTCTGAGTCGAAGAACGCGGTTTGGGGTTGGGTGTTTCGAAGGGTGATGGTTACTTTGTCCCGGTCTTTGATTTCATTGGAGTTTTTCGTTCTAGTGCAGATGGGGCCTGGATTGGGAGAAAAAATCTGTTCTATAAGGCACGTGTTTAAGTTTTGAAACAGGGGTTTAAGCACAAACTTGCGAGATCTCTTTTGTCTTGACATTTTTTATTTTCATGCATTAATACTATTTATAATTCATATTACAGAACGCATGTATTGATGTAGTTTGTGTTACCTTGTTAAACACTAATGATCTGATATGTTCAGGATAGGAATATTGTTGCAAAGAATATACAAACAAAAGAGGAAAAGAAGAGAGTGAAAGGCTAAGACCAATAAGATCTAAAAAAGACAAAAGAATTATAGAGCGTAATCATTAAGAGCAGAGGCTTAGGCTTGGGCAGTTCGTCAGTTACCAAGCTGGTCCCGTTTCATAGAAGTGTTTATCTGAAATGTAACGTTTGAATCATGAGCATTCACAGAATGAGAAAACTATGAGATTAAAACAGTTTGGGGGCAACTCAAAGGTTTTGGATGGTTTTTGTATAAATATAGGAACGTTAGAAGGAAGAAGGACTTTTTCCCAGTTAGACTTGTGAGAACACATTGTAAGAGGAACTATTTCGTTTTGCAATATATAATTACAATTTTGCATGTTGGAGAAAGCTTTGGTGGAATGTTCAAATGCTGTTCAATGGATGTGGTTGAAGGGGAACCATTTCATTTTGAGCTTTTATTCATTAACCGTGAGATCGTTCTCAGTTGTTGAACCTGTGTTCTTTTATGAATGCTCTCTGGTTTATTTTATGATAATTTCCACTATGAGTAATTAATGTTTTCACAGACAATGAGCTATCTTGTTGTTCATCCATCTATTCATGTTTATGTGTTTTGAATCAAAGAACAACTATCTGTGATTTTTCTTAATACATGAACAACAATACATTACTCATTAAATGATAATCTCACCCCCTAGGGACAACTTAGTTAGTTTTATTTCCTGCTGTGTGTGGTTTAGAAGTGAGAGAGTCTAAGACAAGAGGTAAGAACCTATGCATCACATTGTATTGACCACTCATCGTATTCTTTATCAATCTGCATTTTAGATAGGCACTTGCATATCATACTTAAAGTTACAAAACAAAAAAATATATACAGTGGACTAGGCCACAACCGTTAAAACTTTTTAATTTTTGTTACTTGACCTACGGTAGCCGGATCGCAAACCAGACGGATTCCCCATACCAAACAGTCATGGGCCAGTTGGGAATGTTGACTGAGGAGAATCCCTTGTTTTTGTTTCCTGCGATTTTCCAGGACTCAACACTAACATTTACTTAAAATGTTGGTAAACATGGACCTACCACAACCTTTTTCATCTACTAAATAAATCGAGGTTCGAGGCCTCAAGAGACTCGAACCCGAGAATTACTATATGTTTCTAAGATTTCATTGTAATTGGTGGATACTTTTCTACTTTGGAGGTTCCCTCCCTTGGCTGATACTCAAATGGGAGATATTATTCTTATACAACAATTTATCCTTTCCTCAACAACTTTCCCACAAAAGTACTGAGCCCAATCTTACCATCTATTCCTTTAATTTTTAAGCCTTCAATCCTTCAGCTCCGCAAACCCATTTTACTCGCTACCCACAAACTAACTCAAGTTCTTTGAAATCTATCACTTAGCCATGTCTTTACCATCTACAGTCTCTGCGAAAACTACCATTCCAAAGGATCCCAGTGATTTTAAGAGTTTGGCTTTTGCTGAGGGAGAAAATGATTGCGAATCTTCTCTCCCCATTGACAATAATACCACTAGTGGTGAAAAACCTAGAACCCATGACAGCTAAGAAGCCATACTTAGGAAAATCGAAGTGAATGAAGCCAAAGATAATGGGACATAGGTGCATGAGCTTCCTCGGTTGAGGGTTTTCTCATGAATGGCAGTGTTGCTGGTAATGGAGAAGCTGTGTTGCTAAGAAAGATCCCTTACTCTTGCCTAAAACCATGGACGATGTGGATACTATTTCAAAAGGGATGTGATACATTAAAAATTGATGACCATGTCGATTTCATTGATTTTTTGAACCTGTGAACTAGAAACCAGGTTTTATTTTCTTTTGACTTACTATTAAAAACTTCTCATAACTCATTGTAACATCCCCAAGTCAATAAGTTTTTTTCCTATCAGAAGGCAGCTTATATTTTTGATACAAAAACTATTGCTCCTTTCAAAACATTCCTCTAGAGCTCAATCTTGTTATCGAGATATACTTGCATCATTGTTAAATCTTCATGACACATATTATATACATCCATAATCTATGACAACATCTTTTTTGCATTTTCAATTGTTCCTAACAATCCTTTAGAATTTTTCTTTGTTCGAGAGCTTTACCTAGTAACTATAACATAATATTCCTGCATTTTCACTACAATAACAACAGCCTAAGCTTCGTGATCATACATGCAATGCATTCTAGCATTAAACCAATATGTTTTCCTCTCAATAAAGGAATACTTATGTTTAATCTTAAACTATCATTCTGTAACATACCCAGTTTCTTTAACACATTTCAACATACATTGAATTGAAACTTCTTACTAAAATATGGGTCTTTAAGTGATTACAATTATTATTTCAATCATTGATCTTTATCCATAATGTATCTATCATCAAAGGTGTCGAGTTATACATCTTCCATTCATGTTAATAGCATATCTTTTCAATCTTCAATCAACCAATTATTATTCATAACCTCAATAGGTGTGTTCCACAAGCATTTCATCATCATAGTTCCTTTAAACAATACTAGCATGGAGACAATAATCATTATGATACCAATAACTTTCTTTGATTATCCTTTCTAAAGTAATTGATCAATTAACAAGGTTGCAGAACAATATGACAAGTACACAATACGATACAAGGAAAATGAAACATTAAGAAACAAAACAAGAGAGATGCCAATGTATGTGGTTCACCCAATCCATGGGTTACGTCCACCAAACTGTCACATCATGTGATATTTATTATCATAAAAGGTTACAATCCGCAACATCATTGTCGCCACACTTTATTTCTGTTCTCCTCATAGACTCTCTCACCGAGAGTATTTATAAACTATTCAATACTAGGATCAAATGGAGACATAAATATTAACAAGTTCTTTCTAGTATCCTAATCCGAGTACTAAGATAATCTTCAAGGTTTACGATAACTTGGTTGGTTATTAGACTCTTAACCCATCCCTACTCAAATATATGAATACAATTTAACATTAAGGACCCTTTCAAAATCAAGACACATAGAAGTAAGTCCACTGGTCATGTTAAGTTAAAAGGTAGACAAGCTCAAAACAGTAAAAAGGAAAACCGAATGCAAGGTTTTGAGTTCCCCATGACCAATGCAACCATTCGAGATCATGTTTAGAGTTCAGATGCATGTACTAGAACTCGTCGTCAAGGTTCGAATCTATATCAAAATGGAATGCAAAGGTTTTAGTTCCGATAACTAATGCAAACCTTGGAGATCATGTTTGATATATCTTGAACCTAGACTGGGAGTAGTATACAACTAATCAAATATGTAATATGGATATATCTTCAACCCAAACCTGGAATTGTATACGAGGAATCAAACCTATAATGTGGATATATCTTCAAGTAGTCAAAAGGAATGTATGTTAAAAAACAAAAACATACATGGAAATAAAGATAGTGTTGAAGAAGTTCCAACCGTTTGAACCTTCCTTTTTGAAGGCATAATAAACACCATGCAGAAAATAGGAAGGCGAATCATTGAATACCAAACTTTTCAAAGTATACTTTACCTAACTAAAAATAACTTGACTAAAACGAAATCTCCTCCATATCCAAACAAATTATGACCTAAATCATATTCATATCCATCTTATTCATATTAACCAATTATGAACTAGATCGTATTCATATAGATTCATATTAATAGAAAGCAGGCATAAGTTTATCGTTTTCACATATATATATCCATACCCTAATTTCATATCAACAAATTATGAACTAAATCGTAAATCATATCCATCTTATTCATATTAACCGATTATGAACTAAATCGTAATTCAATAGGTTAATATCCATAATACGCAGTGATGGGTAATGATTCCCATATAGAAGTATATACATATTTTTAGACCACAAACGAAGGCCAACGAGATCTGACTCGCAGTCCATGAAATCAAGTTCGGAGTCAATGGAAACAATTATGCAAAGGATAGATTTTAGATCACAAGTAAAGGCAAATCAGATCTAACTCGTTCTCCATGAAACCAAGCTTGGAGTAGGTGAAAACAATCATACAAAGGATATATTTTAGATCTCAAGCAAAGGCAAATCAGATCGAATTCGGTCTCCATGAAACCAAGCTCGCACTCAGTGAAAAAAATCATACAAAGGATAGATTTTAGATCTCAAGCAAAGGCAAATCAGATATAATTCGGTCTCCATGAAACCAAGCTCGCACTCAGTGAAAAAAATCATACAAAGGATAGATTTTAGATCTCAAGCAAAGGCAAATTAGATCTAATTCGTTCTCCATGAAACCGAGCTCGCAGTAGGTGAAAACAATCATACAAAGGGTAGATTTTAGATCTCAATCAAAGGCAAATCAGATCTAATTCATTCTCCATGAAACCAAGCTCGCAATAGGTGAAAAAATCATACAAAGGGTAAATTTTAGATCACAAGTAAAGGTGGTCGAGATCTAAATGCAGGTAATCATTAACGTGCCTACCTAGACTCTCCCGCTTAGATATATACCATCTGTGTCACCTACAGAGGGTACTGTGCATCTCGCATCTGGTGAGAGCTTCTGGAGCTGAAATTTTTGTCAAAGATCACGCCCATCCTCCCCAGTCTCAATGCCAATGAAAAATACCAAGGTAGAGTCTTACAATCCCTTTTTCTCTCTCCAGTGCGTCCAGTCTCCAATAACACCATCCTCTATCCTTTTCCCTTTGAAGACGCAGAGAGCCTTTTGTTTTTTTCAAAAGCACCGAGATTTTTTCCTTTCAGAAAAAAAATAGAGAGCCTCCCTTTCCAAAACGCAGAGAAGCTCCCTCGAAAAGAGTTTCGTGACTTCATAAATAGGTATAGAAGAAACAATTTTCCCCTTAAGGTGCGTCGAGTTCCCCACAACTTAAGGCAATAAATCTGGCATTATCTTTTGTTGAGGCAGGTTTTCCCTAAATTTCTTAGGCAATTAACCACAAGGAGGCATGCGTCCAACCCAACATTGTCTTTTAGCCTCACTAACACTTTCTCTTAAACAAAACTATATTGGTTAAGAAATTTATGTATATTGTTCACTCTAAAACACTTGTCTTGGGGAGTCCATAGCTTCTCACTTCTCATAGCAGGAAAGGAAAATATTCTTATGATAGGTAATTATATTTCATTTACCAGTTATATAAAGGCTATTTTCCTTTAATATGGAAACATCTTTATTTAGTTTATATAAAGGATCCTCTCTATGTATTTTGGATTCTTTTCCGTTGTTTATGATTATAAGGGATCCTATTTAATTAAACCTTTGTACATGTAATTATGTATAACATAAGTCACTCCTCTTTAAAGTATAAAGGAAAAAATACCTTCCTTGCCCTTTTGCAAAGATAATTATGTAGACACCGAGGAGAGGGTCATACAGACCCACTAACAGTTAACCAAGAAATCGTTCTTATCACGACTTACCTCAACTTAGGATGACACCTAAGGTTTAGTTCATGAAGGGAATCATCATAAATCTTTTATCGTCTTAACATTTCCCTTAGTGGTTTTCCAGTTGCCTGTCGTTAAGTTGCGTCAATGCCTTAGGTTTCCTAAGTCTATAACTTAAGGATTTAACTTATATAAATTACAAGGCATTTCTGGTGGGGCCTTGGCCTTGAGCTCCTCACCAAAAATACATACAATATACATTTCATAACTACCAAAAATTTTGGGGCATACAAGAGGGATGTTACACTCATTGTGAAACAAAACATTTTCCTTTAATTTTTTTTTATTGTTTTCCATCTAAGAATTTGAAGTCTTGAAATTTTTCCTAGCATTTAGGATTGATTGTTTGTGTCGATTTAATTTTCACAATTGTGGGGTCCTTTCAAATAAAAAAATGAGTACCTATATAAATACAATTGGTGGGATGTATATTTAGCTCATTTAGAGCACACAATAATCTCTATATGGTAACAATCTCCTTGTCTAGGAAATTGTGGTATTTTCCCAGCTGATTGAAATCGTCCTGGACTTCGAGCACGTCGAACCCTAGCTCGTGGGATTTCCCCATCGGTCGGTGGTCCTGCAAATGGATCCACCCGACCTTGAATCTATTGAGGGCTGGTTCCAGTATATCGTGGCCTCCCGGCCTCCGGCTCAGGCTGCCGCAGCTCCATCCTCACGGTTTGTGAAACGTTCTGATATCCCAGAAGTGAAGCTCAGCTCTGCAGCTTCGAAAAGAAAGGCAGTAACCCTCTCAGAGAAAGGTCTCATTGGACTCTTCACTGGGTTATGGCCATCCCTGCGCTCTGTGGAGATCTGGTTAAACAAAAATTGGAGAACCCTAATCCAAGGGGAAGTACAACAGATCTTCCGTGGCAAAGGGTATTTTGCCTTCATCTTCGAAAAAAAGGAGGACCGAGATTTGATTTTCAGGAATGGGCCTTATTTCATGGGCCCAAGAGGTATGTATCTAAACAAATGGGATCTGTCTTTTAATCCTGAAAAAGATATTCCAAAGGCAGTCCCAGTCTAGGTTAAACTTCCTCACCTCCCTCTCCACTGCTGGAATGATGAGGACTTCCGAGCAATAGGGAATACCCTAGGGAAGTATGTTGAAAAATATGAGCCAAAAAGCCCCAATTTTCTCCTGTGCTCGTATCTGTGTTGAAGTTGACCTCGAAAAAGGCTTGCTGGAATCCATTAACCTATCCATTGATGGTTGGACTCATCTGCAGATGGTAGACTACAAGCAAATCCCCTTTAAATGAAAATACTGTCATGAATATGACCATTTTGCCAAGTCATGGCCGAAGAAGCCGGAGAAACCCATCTCTGACAGCCCTGCAAATGAAGGCTGGAATGTAGCTAGCGAGGAAAAAAATGCCAAGGTAGCAAAGCAACAGACCACTGCGACAAAGAACACCACCGGAAATAGATTTGAGGCTTTGGAGGAGGAAACACAAGAAGAAGAATAACAGGAAACTATCCCGGAAATGGAGAAGCAGAAAGATCCCAATCCCTCGGACCCAACACCACAGCCCCAGGAAAATGAAGCTCAGAACGAGGAGCCAGTGCGTTCATCGAAAAGGAAGGACCCTATAACAATTTCTGAAGGTTCCGTTACAAGGTCAAGGGCCAAAGTAAGCTCGGAAGAAACAACAGACACCTCGGTAGAAGAACAGGAACTGCTATCCAGAAAAGGAAGGAAATCCAACAAAGCCATCAGAGAATAGGAGGAAGCTAGGGAAAAGGCAGCAGGAAAGCAGTCTAATCTAGATTTTCTAGTCAAAAATGGGAAAGCAAACAAATATCTTCTAAGTGCTGAAGAAGAAAAAAGGGAGAAAGACAAGGCCCTTAAACAACATAGGAAATAATGAAAGTAGTCTCCTGGAATTGTAGAGGTTTGGGAGGTTATCAGAAATTAGAAGTTATCAAGAGATTTAAAACAATGGAATCTGCCTCTATTATCCTCATCCAGGAGACAAAAAAGAAGCTAAAGACAACTTAGAAACAATCAAAAGCATTTGGTCAAAAGGGATAGGCCTAGCCACTAGTGCAAATGGAGCCTCAGGAGGCCTCTTATGCTGGTGGAACTCTGATCAATATGAAATGCTCACCGCCATAGAAAATAGAAATTGGTTACTCATAAAAATTGAAGACAAAGACAGCAAAAAAAAATTCTAGATTGGGAATGTGTATGGCCCAACCCTGAATGCACATAAGGAAAGGTTCTGGAACTCTCTCGAGGATCAATGTGAAGACAAAAAGCTCCTTCCTTGCTATATAGTAGGAGACTTTAATGTAACTATATTTGCAGATGAGCGCAGAGGAGGTACTAAGGTAAGAGATCCATTTGGGGAGAGGTTGGAAGATTTGATCTCTCATTGGAGTCTCATAGACATCAAACGTAAAAATGGTGTCTATACTTGGAACAACAAAAGAACAGGACCAGGACATATTGCAGCTAGATTGGATCGATTCTTGGTCAGCACACATCTCATCAACTCTTATCCGGAAACCAAAATCTTGTGCGCTGCGGTCTCCGATCATAAACCTATAAGTCTCTTTTTTCCTCCAATGGAAAACCTAGGCCCTCTCCCCTTCAAATTCAATCGGATTTGGATGGAGTCTGAAGGGGTTAGAGACATCATTTATAATGCTTGGCGCTGTTTCATCCTAGGTTCTCCTGCATTCTCATGGGAGTAGAAGCTGAAACGGGCCAAGGAAGCTCTTAAATTGTGGGTCAAGAATCATTATCATGAGCCAGCGCAGCAAAAGGAAGAAATTTTAAAAGATATGGAAGCTTTCCAAGCCGAAATGGAAACAAACATGGTTACCAAGAATCACTTCACTAAAGAAATAGAGCTGGAATCGACTCTGCAGAAAATATTAAGGCAAGAAGCGGAAGCATGGAGGCTTCGATCACGCATCCTATGGCTACAAGGGGGGGATCAGAATACTAAATTTTTCCAAAATCAATGCAGAGACAGACAACGATGGAACACCATGAGTGAGCTCAAAGCTGAGGACGACACTCTCATTCAAGGGCAAGCGGCCATCAGTGCTGAGGTAAGGAATTTTTTTAATCATTTGTATAACGATGAGGAGCAAGTTTCCCAATGCCTCATGGAGGAAATGGTCTCTGATGTTCCCTACCTCATCAGTCCTAAGGTAAGACTCAGGCTTGAATCCCCTATTTCGGAATCTGAGGTCAAAACTGCTATATGGAGCCTGCACCCGGACAAAGCCCCTGGTTCGGACGGCTTCCCTATCCATTTTTATAGAACCTTTTGGTCCCTAATCAAGAAAGACCTGCTACGACTCATCTCCTAGATGGAAAAAAGTAATATGGGAGGCACAACCAACTCCACCTTCTTGGCTATGATTCTGAAAGAACGTAACCCCACTTCCATAAAAAAATTTCGGCCCATCTCCCTATGCAATGCATCATACAAAATCTTTTCCAAAGTGCTGTCTCTAAGGATCAAGCAAATCATCCCCTCTCTTATCTCTCCAAATCAAGGGGGCTTTATCTCGGGCAGGAAAATTAGTGATAATATCCTTTTGGTTCAGGAGGCCATCCATTCCAGCTCCAAAAGGGGTGATCTCAGAATGGCTATAAAACTGGATCTGGCCAACCATTTTGACAGGCTGAGGCATGGATTTATTTTCCTGGTTCTTGGCAAGTTTGGGTTCCCTCTGGTTTTCATAAAACAGTTTCAGGCTTGCATTACTTCCCCTTGGATAGCCCCTCTTATAAATGGAAGACCTTCATAGTTATTTAAAGCCTCTCGTGGGGTAAGGCAAGGATGTACGCTCTCCCCCTTCCTCTACATCTTGGTTGCTGACTCTTTTAGCAGGAAAATGAACAAACTCCAAAATGAAGGAACCCTCCTAGGTCTCTCCTTCAGGCGTGGAGTTCCTCCTATCAACCATGCCTTATTTGCTGATGACACTATCCTACTGGGAATTGCCTCCATCCAAATAGCTAGGAACCTTCTCAGTCCTCTTGAACTCTTTCTTCAAGCCTTTGGAAGTGCAGTAAATCTGAACAAATGCCAAATTTATGGGTGGAACTGTCCAGCCCCAACCCTTAGCCGCATCTCTCAACTTCTCCAAATAAAATCAAATTCTTCATGGACCCACTTCATCTACCTAGGTATCCCCATAGTCAAAAAATTATCGGCCTCATCAATGTGGACCCCGGTCATTCAGAAAATTAAAGACAAAATTCAGTCCATGGGATTGAAATGGATGAATTTAGCAGGAAAGACTGTTTTAATCCGTTCTATCCTCTCCTCTTACCCCATTTACACAAGTTCCATGGTTCTTGCTCCCAGAAACGTCATGAACAGTATATCCAAGGAAATTAAAAAATTCTTGTGGCAGGGTGGAAAAGTACAGACAAAAAAATTTCACCTTGTAAAATGGGATACGGTTAAGCAAGCTAAAAAACATGGTGGGATAGGCATTCGAGATCCTAAAGAAATGGGAAAAGCCATGGGAGCCAAAATGGTTTGGAGATTGATCATAGGTAGAAAGGAATGGTGGAAGGAAGTCATCAGGAAGAAATACATTAGGAGACCCAGGTCAAAAATGCTGGACAATGCATGGGTTGGCCAAGGAACCAATCTCTGGCAACTATGAAAAGATTCTCTTAATATAATCCTAGAAAATTCTTACTGGATTCCCGAGAATGGGAAAAGGATTAACATATGGAAATTTAATATCTTGGGACAGCCTCCCCGATCCTCGCTACCAGACCAATCTCTCCTAGCTGAATGGGAAAGTGAGCAGGGGATCTCCACCCTCTATGATCTTTTGCAATGGGATTCGAAAGGGCACTGGATAGGTTGGAAGAAATTATCTCCCCCAGTCCATTTGGCTAATGATGCAAACTCTCTTCTCTCCTCCCTCCATGGGCTGTCCCCTACGAGCGTCTCAGTAAAGGACCGTTTCGGTTGGGGGAAAACTGGGAAGTATAATGTCAAAGAAGGATATCAGAAAATATCCATGGAACCGCTTGGAGTAGATAAAATATGGCAAAAGGTATGGCACACTGACAGCATACCAAAAGTAAACAGTTTCATTTGGATCCTCCTCCATAACAAGCTTCTCACAACCGAGAATTTAAGGAAAAGAGGCATCAATGGCCCCTCAAGATGTGCTTTATGTAATTCGGATGAAGAGACCATCAGTCATCTATTCCTCCATTGCAACTTCTCCCTTCTGGTCTGGAGATCAGTTCTCCCCCCGGGAATGGCTCTAAACTTCCCTTACTTAGTTGCTCAACTCTTTGAAGACTGGAGCAAGTATTTCCCTAGCTCTCTAATCAAGAAACCAATCTTGAGTCGTCTTTGGGCCTCCATTCCAAAGAATCTCTGTTGGCAACTTTGGATTGCTAGAAATAAGGCTATCTTCAAAGATAAAAAAGCAGTCCCAACCCGAATAGCTACAAAAACTATTGGAATGACAGTCGAAAAATTCGCTTCAAGCAATATTAATTTCCCAGTTAAAGAGGCCATCCCTGACCCTTATTCCACTTGGTGCAGGAACTTCCTGAAAGAAAGGATCCCACTTCAGTCCAAGAAAATCAATAATGGATCTGATTCATTATGGAGACCTCTCCCTTGGGAGATTCATCTTCCCAACAAGGATTTCAAAAAATGGCTCAGGGAGAAGAACTCCTTTGCCCTCTTCTTCGATGGCACTTTGAAAGGAAACCCAAGGGTGGCAGGAGTGGGGGGGATCCTTCTGGATCCCAGAGGACAAATAGAACAAACTTTTGCTTAGGGATTAGGGACTCGAACTAACAATGAAGCAGAGTGGTTGGCTCTCCTCCAAGGTCTGCAGATCCTCCAGAATAAAAATTATCAAAAGGTTCTGATATTTGGGGATTCAAAGCATGTCATATCCAAATTGATCAATGAATACCCCAAGGGAGCAGTCAATTTCCGTCGTCTATACAATAAAGCTAAACTTCTTATGCTCAGCTCCTATGAACCATTTCATATTCTCAGAATCAATAACACTGCAGCGGATAGTATGGCCAACTTGGGGGCCTCCATCCCTCAAGGTCAATTCAAGCAAAATGGGAATCCTCCCACTCTTAAATATGTTCCGTAATGAGAAGTCAATCTTACACTCTTCCTCATCTCAAGCAAACATTCGAGAAGTTTTCTATGAATGGCCATCACAAGTGGATTAACCTATTGAATAATCATTGCAAGGGGTCTAGTCTTTTGTTTTTCCTTGGGATCTTACTCCTCCCCCCTCTCTTGGGCTTGTTTCCCCCCCCCTTTTTCCTCCTTCCCCCTCCCATTTTCCCTTCATTGTCCCTTTTCTCTCCCTCCTCCATGCTCTTCGAAGCCCTCCATCACTTCATAGCTGGCCTCCTCTTCACCGACTCCTCTCATTTACTGCTCCGTCCTCCCCTTCCTCCTTCCTATGCCGCGTGGCCCCTTTGCTGTCTTCTCCATCTCTCGAAGGAAGTGGATTTAAATGCTCTTCAATTCGGGGATACATTCATTTCCCCCTCGCACGCTCAAGATCTCATCTCGTTTTTCTCCATGGCCTCCGTTGGCAGCGTTATAATCTCCCATTCCCTTTCCTTTCTCAGCCTTGGATTATATGATGCTCTGTGACTTCTGTTGAATATTATTATAGGCATTGGAGAAGGGAGACTGCAAGGCCTCCCATGGCAGGTTCTCCCTCTTACTCGATCAGTGGTGAAGGAAAGGTTGGCTCTTGCAGCCTTTTCCCCCTGTTTGTGTAGCTCCCTTTCAATTTCACAGACAGTCACTCCTGGTTCAGGCTTTCTCTTTGGCAATTGGGGAAGCAGCTCGGTCATAGGTTGCAGGTGTACAGGGTGGCAAGAGGGAGCCGTGGGCACTTTGGCTTGTGGAAGAAACATCGACTTACTGCTGTTTAAGGAACTCCTGGTGCTAAGATCCTGCTTCAATAGTCTCTTAGCCCCTGCAAGCCCTGTTCAAGTTACTCAGAACCCGTCCGCCCGAATCACCTTATTGTTAGAGGCTGGCAAAATGGCTCAGGATGGTGAAAACGCAGGGATTATGGACATCAAAAAGAATTTAAGGAGATTGTATGAACTGCTTTCCATCAGCGTTATGGACAACAAAGAGATGGCTCGGGTGGTAAAAAAAATGGAAGACACAGTTAGCTATACCTCACTCCAGATCAGTAACCACGATTCACGCATCGACGACAACGAAAGCAATCTTCATGAAATAATGGGGAAAGTCGATAGGATCCAAGAGGACCTTCAGAGATTCATATCCATGAATCAGAGCAGCAGAGTCAATGCAGCCACTAGTGAGGTCGTGCTTCCAATGGAGGAGGAATCAGTCGTCCAGCCAAGAAACCTAAGAGGCAATCCTTAGCCTTCTACTGTCTAGCTTTGTTTGAATGTTTTTCTGTGTATTTTTATTTAATCAGTATGTAATGGTTTATACAACCCACGGCTTTAAATGTTTTGAACAAACTCATTTTGAATTGTTTTGGGAAACACAGTGGATAGTCCCTTTGTGCAGCTCTTCTGCTATGCACAGATACTCTGGCTCATCATGTCTGTATTGAATGGCTGTGCACAACTAACTTTTATATATACCCCCCTTTATAGTTTCTGTTAAAAAAAAAAAATACAACTGGTGGGATAGACAGAGGGAGAAACAAGCCCATATCTAACTTTATACCCATCATGGAGCTGTTGAAAACGTAAGCTTGTCTGAGCCGACAAGCAACCATATGCCCAACCATCCAATCATCTAGAAGTTTTCCAACATTAATGTAGCAATTGAAAAGCAATCATTCAATATTTTTCCAACCAACTTCCAACCACCCAGCCGTCTAATAGTTAAAATTCACCATCCAACAACAAAATGAATAGTAAAAAACATGATTGAAAAATCTGCGATAAACAGATCATTTCAGAGTTGCATAAGGCAGACTTATAGCTTCTTAATTTAAAATTATGAGTACAACTCATATTTTCTATTTTCATTTTTAGTTCTTGTTTTTAGTTTTGTTCTTGTATTCTCTACCTTCAAACTGGTATTAAAGCGAGGTTGTGGAGAGCCTGGTTGTGGAAGAACATAGGTTGGTTGTGGAGGTGCAAACTTTGGTTGTGCAAGAGCATAATCATGGAAGGGAATAATTGATTTTTGGTAATGTTGGTTTATGCTGAATGCAATGGTAAAACATTTAATTTGGTTTCATGTAATTATTGCTTCCAGTTTATTGTTTTTGGGAAGATATCTTTTTTTGGGTCACTAGTTTAATTTTAATTTTGTTAAAATGTCGTTGGAATATTAAAAAAAATCACAAAGTATTGTGAATGTTCAATATCTCATTAGTTTGCATTGGTTGTCCCAAGTTGCATTGAGAAATTGTTGTGGAAGTGATATATTTTGTTGTAATTTAATTGATGTATGGCGGGTGTGAGTTGCAATAGTCTCACTCAACCCCAAAATACATTATGAATATTGGAGAATTAAGTCAAAGACTTTATTTTTTCCACAAGAATTATGGGATTTGGTTGAGAATGGTTTTAAAGAGCCACTAGATCAAGCAACATATAATGATTTATCACAATCACAAAAGGATATTCTCAAAGAGAATAAGAAGAAGGATCCCAAGGCATTGTTTTTAATACAACAAGCAATGGAAGAATTGATTTTCCCATGGGTTGCAGCATATACAAGGTCCAAGCATGCATGGGACACTCTACAAAAATCTTATCAAGGTACTATCAAAGTCAAGTTGGTAAGATTACAATGCTTAGAGAATATTTTTAAAATTTGCAGATGTCAAATTCTGATACAACAAATTATTTGTTTACTCGTGCATTGAGTATGGTAAACCAGATAAAGTCTCATGGAGATACTTTCGATGATCAAAATGTTGTATAAATTATTTTGAGGAGTCTTCCTATTATATTTGACCTAATTGTTGTAGCTATTTAAGAATCTAAATATTTTTCTCAAGTTTCTTTTGATTCTCTTATGCGGTCTTTACAAATCAATGAGAAAAGAATCAATAGGTAAAATGGTTCCTCTATGGAAAATGCATTCAAATCACAAGTTCAATCTAGAAGCAACGTAAGAGGAGGAAGACTCACTAATAGAGGTGCAAGAGGATTTGGAAGAGGAAGAATAAACAATCACAATGAAGGTGGTAGATTAGAAAACTCTCATTAAGAAGGAGAAAAATCCAATTTATTTGCAAGAAAAAGAGGCAGAGGTGGAATACATTCTCTTCAATTTAATGACCAAGGACACATGTTTAACAAATCATATATCCAATGACACTATTGTAAAACATTTTTTCATTATGCACCTGAATATAGGATGAAGTAGTTTGATATGAATAGGCCGAATGCAAATTTCTCAAGACAAAATCACTCTGAAAATAGTTATTCAATTTTTATTACTTGTAATAGTGCACAAGAAAGCTCAAAAGAAATATTGTTTTTAGATAGTGTTTTTAGTAACCACATTGTTAGATTTTTAACATTAATATAGCATTATATTGGGATCTTTAACTGAGAGAATAACAAGCACAACAATCAAACACAAGAGACAATGAACACAGTGTTTTCCCTCGGGGAAACCATAAATGGAGAAAACCCCGCAACTTCCTCAGAGATAGAATCAACACCAAAAGTAAAACCCAAAACAGTAAGATGATCTCCTGAAAGTAGCAACCTCTTTCTTTCTAGCCCCAGTAACTTCTTCTCCCTCAGCTATATGCTACAACTGAGTGTGAGTGAGTGTGTGTTAAATAAAGAGACTCTCTATTTATACTAATTCCCAACTTGACAATGACTCACTAGGTCTGACTTCACTAGGTGAGTCTAACAACCCTAGGGCCCTGGAACTGCGGGGACTTTAACCCTTGAACAATAGGAGGGTTACCCACATTGACTTGACATGACTTGTTTTCATTATAGAAACTCTCGATCGGAACATCGAGGCATGACATGACTCAATTACATTACAAACACTTCTCGAAATAAACATCGGGGTACAATACATAAGAAGTACAAGTGAATACATTCTGAAGTTACAATTACATCAACACTCTCGCTTAACTAGGAAGGTATTCTCTCGACACAATTTATCAGCACAAGTATTCTTCTTTGTATCATCCGGATCATCATCGAGTCCTCATCATCTTCAAGTCATCTTCATCTTCAAGTCATCTTCATCTGGATCTGGATCATCACTGGATGTGGATCATCACTTGATCTATATCATCATCACTGGATTTGGATCATCACTTGATTTGGATCATCTCTGGTTCTAGAACATCTCTGATGGATCATCATCATAGGTGCTATCTCTTGATTCTTCTCATCATAGGAACTTCTACAAAGCTAACCCTTTTTCATGTTGGTTGTAGGCCTAGCCTCCATGTAGGTCTTCTTCCAGCACTTAAATCTGACCCTAATTAAAAATGGCCAGCCCAACACTTATATCTGATCATGTAGGAACCAATATTATAATCATATCAGAAAAGCACGCCCAACAATCACATCTGACCATGTGGGAACACATCCCGCAACCCTTTCAGAAAGTCCAGCACTCACATTTGACAACCAATGTAAAAAAGGATCAACATTTACATTTGACCATGTGAAGAACCAATCCTCCATGCCGAAAGGGCTTTGCACTTACATTTGACAACCAATGTCAGAAAGGCTCAGCACTCACATCTGACAACCAATGTCAAAAAGGATCAACACTTACATTCGACCATGCGAGGAACCAATCCTCCATGCCAAAAGGGCTTTGCACTTACATTTGACAACCAATGTCAGAAAGGCTCTGCACTCACATTTGACCATGTAGGAACCAATCCTACAGTCACATTAGAATGGCCCTTAGTCCCAAACTGAGATTTCTTGGTAACTCACCAAGTGCCTCCATTCCAAGAATGGCATTCAGCGCTTATATCAGATCATGTAGGAACCAATCCTACAGTCACATCAGAATGACCCTATGTCCCAGACTGAGCTTTCCTTGTAACTGGACAGGTGCCTCCATTCTAAGAATGGAATTCAATGCTTATATCTGATCATGTAGAAACTAATCCTACAGTCACATCATAATGGCTCAGCACTCACATCTGACATGGAAGGAACCAATCCTCTCACCATGATAGAATGGATCAGCCCTTACATCTGACCATGGAAGGAACCAATCCTCTCACCATGTCAGAATGGCTCACAGACTCATCACTTCCCTTTGGAGGGAACCTCGATCTGGAGAACACCAAGCTTCTCCCTGAAGTACTCTAAATTCACTCTAGCTAATGGCTTCGTCAACACTTCAGCTATCTGTTCATCCATTGCAACATACTGGAGCTTCACTACTCCCCTTTGCACCAGATCCCTAATATAGTGATACTTGATCTCGATATGCTTCGACTTGTCATGGAACACCAGGTTTTCTGACAACTTCACACAACTCTGGTTGTCGCAATGTATACAAGTAGCATCCAACTGGAGATCAAATAAGTCAGACAATAGCTTCCTTATCCATACTACCTCACAAGTAGCTGAACAAGCTGCGACATACTCTACTTCAGCTGTACTCAGTGCCACATAGGATTGCTTCTTTCTAAACCAAGAGATCACACATGATCCCATACTGAAGCAACACCCTGAATTGCTCTTCCTATCGATGGCAATTCCTACCCAATCTGAATCAACATAACCCTCTAGGTTAATCATCTGATTCACCTCATACTTGAGCCCATAATCAACTATACCACTTAGGTACCTCAGAATATGCTTTGTAGAAATCAAGTGAACATGTCTCGGATCTGTCAGGAACTGGCTCAAGGTGTTCACAGCAAAGCAAATATCTGGTCTTGTGTTCGTTAGGTACATCAAGGAACCAATCATCTGACGATACATCATAGCATCAACCACCTCTGATGAAGCATCACTCAATAGCTTCAGGTTCGATGCCATAGGTGTGGTCATGGCCTTGCACTCCATCATCCCAAACCTCTTCAGGATCTCTATTTCATACTTCCCTTGTCCAAGGGAGATTACATCCGCATTCTGCCACACCTCCATACCTAGAAAATAGTGCATCATACCCAAGTTCTTCATTTCAAACTCAGCAGTAGGCTTCCTCTTTGTATCAGCAATCAACCCATCCATACCTATTACAAACAGATCATCTACATACATTAGGATCATCATTGGGTTGTCATCTTCAACCTTGTAGTAAAGGTTGGAATCTACTTTACTTTTGGTAAAGCCCAAACTGGATAGAAATCCATTAATTCTGCCGTACCATGTCCTAGGTGCCTATTTCAAACGGTACAAGGCTTTCTTCAATCTACACACATGAGACTCCCTATCATGTGTCTCAAAATTGAGTTGCTTCTCTACATACACTTCCTCTTCCACTACACCATTCAAGAAAGTAGTATTGACATCCATTTGGTGTATCGTCCATTTCATTACTACAGCTAGAGAAAGTACTGATCTGATGGAAGTGTATCTGGCTACAGGTGCAAAGGTTTCTTCATAATCTATTCCTTCTTTCTGTGAGAAGCCACGAGCCATGAATCTTGCTTTATATTTTTCTATGCTGCCATCTGCAGCATGATTGATCTTGTAGATCCATTTGGAAGTTACAACAGACTTCTCTTCTGGTCTTGGGACAACATGCCAAACATCATTCTTCATGATCGATTGATACTCTTCGATCATAGCATCCTTCCATTCTTTTTGTTCTGTCGCTTCTTCATAATTGGAAGGTTCTTTATTGATAAAGTCACATAATAACTCTACATAACCAGAGCATGACCTTGTTAACACCCAAAAATGGTTAACTACCTCATCTACCCCATTTCATGGCTCATTCGTCCATTTACCTCCCATATTTCCTTGAAAATCCCACTAAAAGCCTCCAAAAGGCCTAAAATGCCTCCAAAAGGCCATAAAACCATTTAAAAAGGCTCTAAAAGGCTTAAAATGCCTCCAAAAGGCCCAAAAACCCCTTTTTCCTCCAAAAATAATCAAAATTCCTCCAAAAATAGCAAAAATCCCCAAAAGGGAAGAAAAGGAATAAAAATAATGAGGAAAAAGGAGAAAAACCCTAAAAAGGGCCAGAAACCCTAAACAAGCTTCCCTAAACCAC
>LPNX010081218.1:326592-362076 GCA_001517045.1 Pseudotsuga menziesii | reverse complement strand
TCCAAAAATAGCAAAAATCCCCAAAAGGGAAGAAAAGGAATAAAAATAATGAGGAAAAAGGAGAAAAACCCTAAAAAGGGCCAGAAACCCTAAACAAGCTGCCCTAAACCACATAGTTTCCAAAAACCATGGGCAAGCACTTCACCACCAAAAAACTATAAATAAGTGGTGAATCCCCCTCATTTGAACATCCACAGTCATAGCATCCTTACTCTGCCAAAACATCTCGTGAAACCCTAGCTTACCATCAAGCTACTTCCATCATTGAGACCCCTTTTGGCCTATTTTCCACCATCGGATAAGGAGAAGGACCAGCTCGGAGCTCGGAGCCACCGACATCGGACCAGCGCAACGGACTCCACCAACCTCTACATTGGAGGTAACTCTAATAAAAACACCATTACATATTTCATTACTGTCTTTTACTTCCTGTCATTTATTTTTTCTGCTTTAGTTTAGTTTTTACTTTCCAGTTTACTTTTTGTTTAATCGAACTGCTACTAAGGATTCCAGATTCCTTAGTAGGTGCTCATCAGCACAAGCTAGGGTGAAAACCCTAGCTACAGACCTGGTCCTCTTTCTTTCTTTGTGATTCTCTTCTGGAGCCCCATATCTTTCCACACCTTGGATAGCTTCTCGTACCCAAGCAGGTTTCCTCTTATGAGGATTCTTCTCCTAAGGTGGATCTATAGGTTCTTGAGGTTCTTCAAATTCTCGATCTTCTTCTTGAGTTTCTTCATTCATGGTTGTGTCATGAATTCTGGGTGCTTCTGATTCTTCAGGATCTTTAGCAGGTCTCTTTCTGGATTTGGTGTAAGTTGAGTCTTTGTCAAATGTTACATCCCTACTGATGTTGATCTTCTTCAATCCTGGGAAGTATATTCTGTAAGCCTTTGAGCTTTCATAGTATCCTACAAATATACCCTTCTTTCCTGAAGGATCTAACTTTGTCCTCTTCTCTTTCAGAATGTGTATGTACACTGGACAACCGAATATTCTGAGATGGTTGACTTTTGGTTTCTTGCTGGAAAAGAATTCTTTAGGTGGCTTGTTCTCATGTACTCTGTGTGGAGTAAAGTTCTGTATATACACCGATGTTCTGCCAGCTTCTTCCAATAGATCCATGGGAATATCTTGATCATGAAGCATTGCTCTTGCAGCTTCCATGATAGTTCTATTCTTCCTTTCTGCAGCCCCATTCTATTGTGGATTATATGGAGTGGATAACTCCCTCTTAATCCTTGAATATTTGCATAACTCTTTGAATTCATTTGATGTGAATTCTTCGCCATTATCTGATCGAAAGGTCTTGATTTTATTTTCTGTGTGGTTCTCGATCAAGGCTTTGAATTCCTTGAACTTGCTAAAAAATTCATCTTTGCTCTTCATAAAGTATATCCATGTCTTCCTAGAAAAATCATCAATAAAAGAAACATAGTATACATACCCACTTAAATAACTGGATGACATTGGACCGCATACATTGGAGTGAATGATTTCCAATATTCCTTTTTCTTTTCTTTCGCTACTTGGAAATGTATTCTTTGTGTTCTTCCCTTTTGCAAATCCTTTGCAGACTCCTTCATGTTTTTCCTGAATTTCTGGAAGACCTTCATTAGCTTTGCTTGCAAGTGGTAGTGCTCTATAGTGCACATGTGCAAGCCTTCTATGCCAAAGCTCCTTTGGATCTATTGTGTCATGGACCAAATATTGTTCTAGATGGCCCTTCAATTTGTATAATCCTCCTTCTTGTTCTCCAATTACTATTGCATCGTCAATATTCTTTCCTCCTGGACACATGAGGACTTGGCCATATAAAAATGAAACCCTCATGCCTTTTGCATCCAGTGCTGATATGGAGAGAAGATTCTTCTTTAGTCCTGATACAAACAAGACATCCTTCATTTTCATAGACTTTCTAGAGTCTAGCTTGTAGGAGGATTCACCACTACCTTTTATGGGATATTGGTAGTCATCCCCTAGTTTCACCTTATGGGGTGAATTATGTTTGGATAGTTTCTCAAGATATTCCTTGAATCCTATCCTGTGTTTGGAAGCCCCATTGTCAATAAGCGAATCTTTCCTTTCATGAGTGACAGTTCCCGTGAGAGCGAAGATCAGAACATATTCTTCATCACTTGAAGAGTCTTCACTTTCTTGTTTTACTTTCTTCCTGGGATGATCATCATCCTCAGTAGTGTGAGCATGATGTCTTCGTTTGGAGTTCTTATTATTTTTGGATCCACTCTTATTCATGGGACAAATTCTAGCAAAGTGTCCTCTTTCATCACATGTATAAAATCTGAGTTTGGATGGATCCCTTCTTGCAAAATTATTTTTTCTGATGAGAATTCTTACCTTGGTGATGATGATTTTCTCTTCTGCCTTTCTTGGAGTGTACTGTGAGATATTGATATTCACTTCCCACCTTTTCTTTTTGGGCTACTATTCGAGCTTCTTCTTGTGAACATTCTTCCCACAGTCTATTGAACTTTATTAGCTTCTTCCTAGCATAGATTCCTTCGATGAAAGAATCCCATGACCTAAGGAGACCATTTAAGGTTGTCATCATGATTTCTGCATTCTCCACTTCTTCATCTACTAATTCAAGTTGTTCTTTGATCTGGGAGACCCTTTTTAAGTATTACTGGATGGTCTCCTCATTCTGGATCTTTACATTCTTCAACTGGTTCCTTAGAGTCATCTTCCGGTTTATGTTCTTCCTTTGAAACAGTTTGGTTAGGGAATAAAACATAGCTTTAGGTGTCTCGAGGGAGGACACCTGTGGTACGAGGTGATCCTTGATTGAATCAACAATAATCCTCTTTGCCATAAACAACTTCTTGTTATATAAGGCCTTAGCCTTATCTTCCTCTGGAAATGGAACCTCCTCATTGATGTAGGAGTCCAACTCATTTTCTTCTAGGACCAGGGAGATCCTATACTTCTAGGCTCGGAAGTTATCAACTCCCTCTATCTTTTCATCAAGCTTGGTATGATGAGACATCTTAACATAGAACCTCAAATGGAAATACAAAATATTTAGATCTTACCAGGTTAAGATGTCGGATCTGGATTTGGAGTTGAATTTCTGCAGTGCTGGTTCAGGAGCAGATTAGGGTTTGAGTTCTGTCCAACCAAATGCTTTGATCTTGATCTATAAACATCAATTTTGAGGAGGAGATCAATCCAAGCCTGCGTTCACTCAAAAATTCCACTTTTGTGGAAAGCCCTAATTTCTGGCAGTAGTGTCGGGTCCAAAAATGAAAAAGCTCAGAATCAGATTCTATTTTGACAGAAAGATGCACCCTAGGGAGGAGAGTCATACCAACCTTATTTTGCTAAAAATATGTGGAGAGAGATCCAAAAATTAGGAATCCCTAGTTCCCATAGCTGCACAATGTCTTCTTCTGAGGTTAGCTCTGATACCATGTTAGATTTTTAACATTAAGCTAGCATTATATTAGGATCTTTAATTAAGAGAATAACAAGCACAACAATCAAACACAAGAGACAATGAACAAAACGTTTTTCCTTGGGGAAACCATAAATGGAGAAAACCCCGCAACTTCCTCATACATAGAATCAGCACCAAAAATAAAACCCAAAATAGTAATATGATATCCTGACAACAACAACCTCTTTCTTTCTAGCCCCAGTAACTTCTTCTCCCTTAGCTATGCGCTAGAACTAAGTGTGGGTGAGTGTGTGTTAAAAAGAGAGACTCACTCTCTATTTATACTAATTCCCAAATTGACAATGACTCACTAGGGCCGACTTCACTAGGTGAGTCTAACAACCCTAGGGCCCGGAAACTGCGGAGAATTTAACCCTTGAACAATAGGAGGGTTACCCACATTGACTTGACATGACTTGTTTACATTATAGAAACTCCCAATCAAAACATTGGGCCATGACATGACTCAATTACATTACAAACACTTCCCAAAATAAACATTGGGGTACAAGGACATCAACACACATGAGTGGAAACAAGGACATGTTTGCAAACACAGATGAATTTGTGCAGTCAAAACTAAAATTGGGAGATGATAACAAAGTAGTTGTCATGGGTAAATGTAGCATAAAATTTGAAACTAAGGAAGGTGAAAAGAAACACATTCCAAATGTGTATTATGTCCCTAATATCAAACACGATATAAATAGCATTATGTAAATAATACAAAAGTTGGGATATAAATTATATTTTGAAAATGATGCATGTGATATTGTTGATTCACATAGAAGACTAATTGCAAAATTCCAAATGACAAAAAACAAGTTGTTCTCTTTAAAGTTGCAAATGATTTGTTTGCTTCTTTCAAAGCAGTCCTCTTAGATCATTCATGGTTATGGAACTTAAGATTTGGTCATTTAAGCTTCAGTGGTCTAAAATTGTTTCATAGAAAAAACATGGTAAATTGTTTATCATTGAATTCCAACCGAGATGGAATTCCTCTACATCTCTTCACTTGGATCTTCCTATTGGTATGCTGTCAAAATCGAGGAGAAATTTTTACAAAATAACAAGTGAGACTTTGGACCTATGAATCCACCACATAAACAACGCAAGGGAAACCCTGGCTCACACAACACAGGACAAGGGAAGGACAACCAGTCCCTACCAAAAGCAAAGAAGGGTAATGGAAATACAGAGAAGGACATCTGGAAGTGGTACGAGTTCCACAAAATCCCTTGGAACAATAGTGATGAATTTTGCTCAAAGCAGTCATTGGTGGCTGACATCAAAGCTTCAAAATGAAATCCTGATTCCGATTTAGAACACAATGTCAAAGCCATGGAATATGGGAAGCAGATCATTGATGTAGAACCCAATGTCACTGTTGCTTCCACACATATCCATCCATAGGAACCATAAGAGATAGAGGCAGATGAGCACCTATTCCACTTGAAGATGTGGGTGAAGGGAATCCCACTACAATTTTTTGTTGAAAATGATATCCAAAATAACCCAATCTCAGTAGACATCATCAAGATATTGGAACTTCCTACAAGACCACAGCTACAACCCTACAACATCAGTTCGCTAAGCCAAGGATGAGGTATTTGCGTTACTTAGCAATGTCGCCTACCATATGGAATCAATCCTTTCAAAGATGAGCTACTGTGTGATGTGGCCCCATTTGAAGTATGTGATGTTGTTTTAGGAGAACCATATATATGGAAGTGTGATTCTATATATGAGTCATGACCTAGTATTCTCGTTGTCACTTTGAGAGGATAAATCTATCAGATACCAGAGAGATTTGCACTTTCCATAGTGTCAGAAGGTAGGAAGATAATATATCCCACATGGAAGTTATCCCTCTGCATAATTTCCTCTGAAGGACAATATCATATCACAGAGATCTCTACACCCTCTATATAGGGTTTCTCTACTTAGCAGAAACAAGAAGAAAATAGAGTCATTATTTCCTCATCAATCCAAGTACCTCTATGATGCAAGGCCACACATTCCAGGTGATCCTCCAAGAATAAATCACCCATATCAGTTCAAACCAAGGACAACACATCAACAAAAATTGTTGAACAGTTCTAGTGCATCCATCAATAACATTTACAACCATATGAAGATGTCAATGAAAGGCAACCTCTTCACTTCAACAAATGTCGCACTAGGGGATCCACTCAAAAAATAGTTTGAGATATGATAAGAGATTTGATTAAATGGATACCATTTCTTCCTAAGGGGAGAGGATTTTCCATATGGATATCGACAGACACCCACCTATTCCATTGGCTCAAAACAATTATCCATTATGGCAGTTTCCTAGTAATGTTTCTACAATTTTTTGGGTCCCAAATTTCTGGGGCTGTTTTGTGGCCCTAAATGACATTTTTTGGTGATTCAGAGTGGAAAATGGTTTCATTTGGAATACAATTTGACCCATTCAAAAAATATAAAGCTTGGATATACCTTTCCAACGAGCTATTGAGCACCCAAATCGAATATCGTATGCAAAAGTTATGACCCCGTGAAGTTGATTGTTCAACTAACCACCTTGGGGTTGCAAAATTTACGACAATTTATCTTTTCGGGTTATGTTTGGACCATTAGGGTTCTCTCCCTAATGCTTATTATAGATAGGCCCCTTTGGTATGATTTTGTATTCATCTTGGCACTGATGAGAGTAGCGGCCATATCTCTTCTCAGAGATAACTACCACCATTCTAGTTGCTTTATTGTACACTTTGTTCCATTTCCTCCATTTAATTGAATATGTGTTTACCATATCTCTATTTTCATTGCAATATGTTTGTGTTTATTATGTTATATCTTTTCTTTCATTTTGTTCACACATAAATGTAGATCATATGCAATTAGTTTGATTTCAAGGTTCATGGAAACACCAATGGATTCATATTGGCAGACATGGAAAAGGATTTTAAGATATATTAGTGGAACAAGAGATTATGGATTCTTATATTCAAAGTTAGATGATTTCAGTCTAGTTGGCTACACAAACAATTATTTTGTAGGTGGTATCGATGACAAAAAAAACACATCCGAGTATAGTTTCCATCTTGGTTCAGGAGCAATCTCACAGTCTTCCGAAAAACAACCAATTGTTACTTTTTCAACTACATAAGTAGAATATGTAGTGGAAACATCAACGACATGTTAAATAGTGTGGATATGAAGAATTAGGTCAAATGCGATGCAAGATAAAGGAGCAACAAAACTTTACTGTGACAATAATTCAACAATAGAACTATCAAAAAATGATGTGTTTCACAAAAGGAGCAAGCACATTGAAATTAGATATCATTTCATCCGAGAACTTATAAACAATGGTGAAATATATCTTGAATTTTGCAAGTATGAAGATAAATCTACAAATATCTTCACAAATCCATTGGAAAAATAAATATTTGAACACCTTAGGAAAGGTTTGGGCATCATCAAGAATTTAAGCTTAAGGGGGAGTGTTGAAAACGTAATCTTGATTGAGCCAACAATCAATCGTCTAGAAGTTTCCCAACATTAATGTATTGATAATCAGTCATTCAAGAGTCATCCATCCAATTTCCTAACACCAAATCGTTTAATAGTTAAACTTCACCGTCCACCAACACAAATAATAGTAAAACACATGCTTGTAAAATATGCTATAAATATATCTTTTCATAGTTGCATAAGGAAGAATTGTAGCTTCTTATTTTGCTTAATAAAATTCTGAGTAGAAGCTCATATTTGGTCTTATTTTCTATTAGCATTTTCAGTTTTTGTTTTTAGTTTTCTTTCTTGCATTCTCTACCTTCAGGAGCACGGCACATCTCTAACTTTATACCCATCAATGAATAGAAGAAATTGTTAGAATATGGCTATGGAGAGGGAAATATTATGTGATCATGGTCGAAATGTGTCCATCATTATAGATATGCCCTCAATAATTTGCTATTAATTCTATTTAGAAATATCCTATTGGCACTAGCTATCAATTAATACATCACACTTAAATATCTATGTATCAAATTGCCAATGTAAAGTTCAATTAATGAATTGCAGTATTCAAAGCTTTGAAAATTGTACCAAACCTCTTATGCTCTTCATCTTCACGCATTTCTTTGGAGAAAACTCCCCCAAATATACCAAATTTTCCATAGTTGGAAGCCCCTGTAACACAAAACAATCGGAAACACTTAGCTTCCTAAGCTTTGAACAATTTGCCAACACCCTTTGATTAGTTTAGAGCAATAGCACTTAATATGGAGAAATTACAAAAATAACATTAAATGTGTAGCAATTACAAAATATGTGATGCTGCAATGCATATTGTTTAGCGCTTGCATCCTGAAGTCATCACCTGTGCAAAACTTGTGCGAAATTTCTTTTCAGAGAAAGAAGCTTTAAATCTGAAACAATTAGCAAACTATGTGAATTACAAATGTAAAATGTTTACCCTTACCACTGTAAATCAAGTTATTGATTTTTCAATGTCTAGGGATTTCTTCAAAATAAAATCTTAAAATTTGGGCAAGTTAGAAAACTACACGAAGTATATATCTACATTGCTCAGTGTTTGATTCCGTAAATCACTGTTTTTTTGTTTTTTTAAAGCTTCAAGAGTAAAGTCTAGATTTATTGTAAAAATGTGAGGCTTTAAATTATTTTTCCTATAAATGTGGGTCATATTAGGATCATTTCTTGGTATGGCCGAGTAGTTATAGAACATTTGAGATGGCCATGACATTATTTGTTGTTTTTTTTGGTCAACGCTTCTTTTAAGGAAGTGCTGGAGGTTGTTGGAAATATTAATTACTCACTTATCCTCTTTTCTTGTTATTCGATTATGTCAAATTATGTAGTTTTTCATGCTTTGTCACAGTCCATGACAAGGTTGAAGAGTTCACGTCTCTCTTATGTAAACTAGTCGAATTAAATTTCTGAAGTTAAGTTTCTAGGTGGATAGTTATTACAATCTTTAATGATTAAGTCGGTAGATTCACATAGAAGTTGTTTTAGTCTGTCTATATAAAGAAGAAGAAGATTGAAAATTTTGTAGATAAAACTGACCGTCAAGAAAGAATTAAATAGTAGAGAAGAAATAAAAACTCAGTGGAGAGTTTGAAGCTCAATATTCTATGTGTCAAGAGTTGAAGCTTTGTAAAAGGTGAAACATCCTTGTAATGTTCTAAGTTTGTATTTACGACATTAGTGCTCTGTTATGTCCTGACAAGTTTTATAAATCCATTGTAATGGTTAAATGCATGCTTTATTTATCAACACATTCTCTCTAGAATTACTTGATTAAATGTTGTTTACATTTATAGGTTAAGTCAAAGACACATAGAATACATAAATATTTCACCGAGTAAAAGTTAGTTTTTACGACAGAGTGGTTGTTACAAGTCTTGCTTAATATTTGGTTATATGATTTTGTAAATCTGTTGAATTATAGTTGTGTTGAGTTTTACTCTAAGTCACTGGTCAGTGAAAATTATTTTTCATTTATAAGTCTTTAGACTAATAAATCTCCTTTGTAAAAGTTCGAATAAAAGTGGTTAAGTCGAGTAAGTTGGTCAAAATCAAAATTCGCTTGAAGTAAACGTGTCGAAATATTTTGGTAAAGTTTAACTTGTTGAAATTTGACTTGTCTAGTCAGATTCAAATTTGACTTGTCTAGTCGAATTCGAATTTGACTTGTCTAGTCGGAATTCGATTTCAACTTGTCTAGTTAGAATTTAAATTCGAGTTGTCTAGTTTGTGTTAGAAAAGTTTTACTTGATGAGAAAAAATAGGCCAAAGTCCAGTGAAAGAAGTTTTTTTTTACTGCACGGTAACTCAATTTTATCGTCGGCCTTCGACATATCATTCCCAAGATATAGTATTAGAGCAGGTTTAGGAAAGAAACCTTGTCTTGAAAAGGGAAAAAGTAATTTATCTAAGGAAAATTAAAATTAAGGCTTTCACTTCTGGTGCACACATGTCTATTTTGCAAACTCCAATCTTCATTGGAAAGAAATATGAATATTGCTCTCTAACAATGAAGGATTTGTTTAGAGGTTAGGATGTAGGGGAGATTGTCCAAAGTAGCTATATAGAACCAAAAGATCAGGTGACATATAACAATGTCACACAAGATTAGAAGGATTCCCTGAGGGAACATAGGAATAAAGATGCAAAGGCTTTGTTCTACATACACCAAGCCATGCATGAAAGAATACTCCCATGAGTAGCAACAAAAAATTCCACTAATCAAGCATAGGATACATTGGAAACCATATATCAAGGCTTGGACAAGGTAAGTAATTCTAAGTTGCAGATTCTTAGAAGATATTTTGAATGTCTGTCAATGAAAGACACAGATTGAGTAGATTCATTCTTTACTCGTGTTCTTGGTCTAATAAATAAACTGAAATTTCATGGATATATTATAGAAGACAGAAGGGTTGTTTAAAATATTCTTATAATCCTTCACCATAGATTTGAATCCTTGATTGTGACCTTGGAAGAAAACAAATACATGTCTGTTTACCATTGATCATTTACAAGCCTCACTCATGAATCATGAACATAGAATCAACATATAAAATACATGATTAGAAGGTGCATTTGCAACACAGTCATCTATAAGACATGGAATAGGTAGGGAGAGAAATAACTCTAGAGGTAGAGGAAGAGGTTTTTCCAGATGAGGACATAGTGGCAGTCCCGCACATGGAACTGGTAGAGGAAAAAATCAGAACCCCATTCAACCAAGTGGTCACAGGTTTGCTAAATAAAAAATCCAATGTCATCACTACAAGAAATGTGGTCATTATGCATATGAATGCATGAAGGAGTATGACCAAGGAAGGAAAAGCCAAAACCAGTCGACCAACACCAACACTTTGTCGAGCAAAATGCTATTGGCATGTGAATCTCCACTTGAATACAATGTTTTCCAAGATAATGGAAATAATTAAAATCAAGTATATTCCTAAATAATAATTATTTAGAAAAAATTGTCTAGGATAATTAATTAATTCCACTCAGTCCCCCTAGTTTTTTAGCAAGGTCCACTCTTTTGGTGGTTAAAATGTGGGGACATGACAAAACTACAACTCATTTTTCTTAGAATAAAGTGAAATTATTCTTGAAAATATAGGTGTACACTTGATGCTTCCACTTTCATCTTTGACAACAATGCTAGTAGGAACTTCAATTTTTTTATTCACGGAATATTTTTTTTATTCAATTTGATATTTCACAAGCATAGAAAGAGCATGTCGATGAAAAGTATAAAACACATATAAAACATATACAATATAAACAAATTAATTTTGTAATCTTGAAAAAATAATACCCTTAGTATACTTCCACACTACTACAAAAATATCTTTAGTGACACGTGAAAAATGTCACCATAACCTCATTAGTGACAGTCAAAACAACCTTTGTCACAAAAAATTGAGCATCACCAAAGGCACCATCAGCAAAATTAAAGGTTTTTTATGACAATGAAGGTATCTCACAAATAATCCTTATTGTAACATTTACTAACTGCCAACATTTCATATGAACAATAGTGACTTTTGGTGATGGGAATTTACTAAATCTCGTTATTTATGCATTTATGGTGATGATCAATGGCCATCACTTATTCCTATGAACAATAGTGACTTTAAATTATGGATCTTTAATGGCCCTCAGTATTGATGCATATATGTGGACAATGAGCATGTCACCAATAATCCTTATTATGACATTCAACGACCATCACCATTTCTTGAGTTGTGGTGTCAAACAATTAATGAAACTTACTATTTATTCATTTATGGTTATAGTCAGTGACCATCACTAATTCCTATGAACAATGGTGACTTTCAATGATGACCTTTAATGATCGTGATTATTGATCCATATATGTTGATGGTCAATGAGTGCCATTGTTTTCCTATGAACAATAGTGATTAATGGTGATAGGATTTTAATGACCCTCATTGTTGATGACATTTTTATTATCATATTAATGGTGATTTTATCTGTGATAACATCACCACTTAGCAATTCTGAAAACCTTTTAATGATGTGTAATTAAGGAAAATCGTTATTTCAATTCACATTGAATAAAAATGTAGCGATCCTTAAAGGACAATCATCGTTATTTTATTAATAATGACTATCATAGAATTAAGCATCACAATGATTTCCACAATTAGGTTCCCCCTAATTTGGTAATTGAACCCAAGTGATAGAACAATTACACTCACAAAATTGCTAATCAAACATACAAAATTAACATCAAAGGAGACTAAAATTGGAGCATAACACTAATCTGTATTGAATAAGTGTACAATAGCCAACCTTGTGAAGTAAAAGGCTTCTGTAATATATAATTACATGAGAGATTTGAATGCATAAGGATTCCATTCGAAATAGTCAAAAAGTACACTTACCAAATCTTGTCAAATCCCCCATAGGTTCATAAAGTAGTTTCCAAATCCACTAGGATGCTCACGAATTGGAAAATTCAAGTAGGCAAGATAATAAGGGATGGAAAGACAAATCATACATTCTTTTATTAGGATAAAAGGATGGAGGATTATGTGGGAAAAAAAAATTCAACTACACCTAGTCTAGCTTTTCCTTTTTCCTTAATTCTCACTAAAACATGAAGCTTTACAGAAAAAGTAGATATTCCCTTTGGAGGATCTGGAATAAAGAATACATGCTAAATATGGTTTCCAGGAGGTTTACCAAGTGCTCCATGACTCAATTTTATCAAGTGTTGACTTCTATGACATGTAGAAGGAAACTAGCATAGAGTGGAATCTAGGAGACTAGGTAATAAGAAAAAAATGATTTAATTAATGTCTAAGGTAGGTAAATATGGGTTGATTATTCTAACACCCCCCCTTAAGCTTGAATTTATGAGTAGATATCAGAAAACTATAGGGCCTAGAAACAAGGCTTAGTCACCCTTTACACACTACTTGTCCGTTCAACCAAGGAAAGAGGCAAAAACCCAGTGGAAAAATCCTCCCTTAAACATGGATAGTAAAACAAAATTTGAAAATATTGTCATCAATAATGCTTCACAGCATGATCAGAAATCCCCAACAGTGATTTGAGATTGCTGAATGTCTTCACAAAAAACTTTGGTGAAGATGTCTGCTACTTGTTCTGAAGATGCACATAAGAGTAGATGAATGGTGCTATCATGCACAAGCTGTCTGATGTAGTGCATATGGATCTCAATGTGTTTGGTTATCTATCTCTGTACTGTATAATTGGAAATTAAAATGGTGCTCTGATTATCACAGCAGATAATAGTTGAAAACTCTTATTCGAAGCCACATTCTCCAAGTATTCCCTGCAACCACAAAGATTGATTTGCTGCATTTACAACTCCTCTGTACTCTGCTTCTGTAGATGAGAGTGCTATGGCACTCTACTTCTTGATTGACTAGATAATTGTTCCTTATGAAATCATGAACACATATCCTGATTTTGACTTTCGATTTGTGTTGTCACCTGCCCAATCACTGTCAGTAAACCCAATCAAGTCAAGATCAGATTTAGCTTTGTAGAAGATCCCATGAGTTATTGTTCCTTGAACAAAGTTAAGGATCCTTTTGGCTGCTCTCCAATGGATCTCATGAGGATGATCCATGAATATTGAAGCCACACTAAATTTATTATATAGATCAGGTCAAGTGTGTGTAAGATAAAGCAAACACCCAATCAACTACCTATACAGTGTATTATTTACCATAGGAGAAGAACCTGCTTCTTCAATCTTAACTCCTAAAAGGAAAGGAGTCTTGCTTGGATTGCAATATTTCATGTCGAACTTGTTCAAAAAATATAAGGCATAATTGTATTGATGTACTTTGATTCCATGTTGGTATTGAGCAATTTTGAGACCCAAAAATTGGCTCAATAATCCCAAATCTGTCATAGAAAATGCATGGTTCATTGCATCCTTCAAGGAGGCAATATATTTCTTTGAAATTCCTGTAATCAGAAGGTCATCCACATACAAGACAATAATCATCAAAGAACCATGAATCAGATTCAAATCAGTATCGAACAAAACTCAATGACAGCAGAAAGCCATCAATCTTGGCATACCAAGCCCTGGGGGCTTGCTTGAGCCCATACAATGATTTATTTAACCTGCACAAAAAAGATGGATCAGAAAAACACCCTTCAGGTTGCTGCATGTAAATATATTTAGTGAGATCTCCATTTAGGAAATCACACTTCACATCCATGTGATGTACCTCCCACTGCTTCGAAGCTGCAATGACTAAAGCTAGCCTTATGGAGTCCATCTTTGCCACTGGTGCAAAGGTTTCATTGTAGTCAATACAATGTACTTGTGAGTAGCCCTTGGATAACAATATTGCCTTATATTTCAAGGGTGAACCATCAGCAGCAAACTTAGTCTTGGAAACCAACTTACATTGAACTAGCTTCCTCCTTGGGGGAAGATCAACCAGTTCCCAAGTGTTGTTCTTCTAGAGCGAGCTGAATTCTTCTTTCATAGCTGTTTTCCATCTTGGATCATGTGCTGGATCTTCATATGTTTGTGGATCTGATTCAAACATCAGATAACACTTCTCAACAAATAAGGGATATTTCATACATAGGGCACTCTCAAACTGAGATCTAGTTCTCCTAGTGTCACTAGCATTTTCAGCTAGTTCCCCAGTTGCATGAATGGTATTTGCTGCCCATTTTGGTCTTGTAGGAATGTTAGGATCTGTAATAAAATCATCATTATTAGACACATCAGAATAATCAAACTCATTAGTCTCTCCACTTACAATCAATGGATTTGGTGGTGAAGAAGATTCTCCAACTTCAACTTCTACTAAGGCTCTTCTTAGAACTGAACACTTCTTTCAATGAAGGATTTGTTAGTGCTCAAGTTGATAACCTTATACCATTTTGAATATTCATAATACCCAAAAAATAGGCACTCTTGGCTTTGGGTATGCAAAGCCTTTCTCTTTTCAGTTGGAATTCTAGCCCAAGCCTTTGAGCCAAAAATCCTAAAATGGGTCACATATGGCTTGTGCCCACTCCAAGCTTTGAAAGGAGTCATACCATCAAGATGATTATGAGGCACCCTATTATAGATGTAGGATGCATAGTTTATAGCCTCAGCCCAAAAATTTGGTGGCAAAGTCTTAGCCTCCATCATACAGGTTGCCATCGCCTTTAGTGACCTATAATTTCTCTCAGCAACACCATTTTGCTATGGTGTGTAAGGGATCGAATGCTGCAACTGAATACTTGCATATTTACAATACTAAATGAACTAAAACTTGAAATACTCACCACCATTGTCAGATATGAGGATCTTGAGTCTCCTTCCAGATCGGTTTTCAACCAAGGCTTTAAAGACTTTGAAGAGGTCAAAAACTTCACACTTATGCTTTAGGAAGTAAACCCAACAATACCTGGAAAAGTCATCTATGAAGTTCAAAACAAGGGCCTTATGTAGAAAATTCTGGGTTTTACTGCTTGCTGGTTTAAATGAACATTTTAGTGTGTTTCACTTATAGCCGGTTTTGCATTGGCTGTAAATTAAAAAAAAAATTTATTGAACAATTTTAAACACACAGTAAAATACTAATAGGCTAAAAACAATTATGGACAGTCACACCATAAATTTGACTCAGAGATTTTTGGCCAAATAAGCCCTGGAAAAACCCCCACGGGGAAAACCAGTCAGAGAGAGGAGAGAGATTTATTATTTTCTTCAGCAAAAATCAGACATTAAATTTACAGTCAAAAAATTCCAACTTATCTCAACCCAGATTTTTTGACCAGCAGCAGACTGTCTCGATTTATGTGCATGAACAACACCTCGATTTCTGAGCCAACCGTATAGTAATAAATGCAGGCGGTACACTCACAAACTGACCTCGATTTCTGTGCAAAAATTGTACAGCATTTAATGCAGGGCCATACCCTCGATTTTTGTGCTGTCCGTACCCTCGATTTCTGTGCAAATTTAATGCTGTCCATACAGTAATTAATGCAGGCCGTATAGACTTAATCTCCTCGATTTTTGTGCAGGAAAATAAATGCAAAATCGTACAGCATTAATGGCAGCCATACTCCTCGATTTCTGTGCACATAAATGCAGTCGTACAACATTAAATGGGCCATACTCTCCTCTCGGTTTTTGTGCCTGAGTTAATGCTCCTGTACTCCTCGATTTCTGTGCATAAATTTTCTCTCTGAAATGAACAAAACCCTTCTCGTCCTCCTTCTCTCTCAGACCTTCTCTCTTCTCCTGAAAAATGAAAAGTGAAAGTCTCTTTGCCTCCCTCATGCTTTTTGTTTAACCCTAAGTGGGTATCTTAATCCAACGGTGGAAAAAGATCCAATACAATGGATGAGATTCAGTGAGAGTAAAAATCCCTTTTATTTAATTCACATAAATAAAATTACTCACCCACTTAAATTTATCAAAAAGTGACTTTATGTTTATAAAGTCTCATTAAGTGACATTTAATGTGAGGGTCACCTTTTTCCCTCTTCTAAGTGACTTAGGCAAAATAAAAGTCACCTAGGGAACATCTGCCTAGGTACAAAAACTAACACTCCCTCTTACCGAGGGAGGTGTTCTGTACCACTCCCAACTTATCTCTGAAGAAGACAAACTTACCCCTCCCCAAAGACTTCGTCAGAATATCTGCAACCTGCTCATCAGTGGATATATACTGAAGCTCAACTGCCCCTCTCTGAACGTAGTCACAGATGAAATGGTATCTGATCTCAATGTGTTTTGACCTGTCATGGAACACTGGATTTTCAGAGAGCTGAATGCAACTCTGATTGTCACAGTAGATCACCGTAGGCCTAAGCTGCTGATCAAACAAATCTACCAATAACTTGCAAAGCCACAGTGCTTCACAAGTAGCCTGACTGGCTGCCATATACTCAGCCTCAGCATAACTCAATGCAACGGACTTCTGTTTCCGACTGAACCACGACACTGCTGCCGATCCCAAACTGAAACAACAACCGAAAGTGCTCTTCCGATCCCGCACACAACCTGCCCAGTCTGAATCTGTGAACCCAACCAAGCTGACTCCACCGGAACCCCTGTAGTCCAGACCATAATCCACTATCCCTGCAAGATACCTCAATATGTGCTTTGCGGCTGTCCAATGCACACTCCTAGGCTCAACCATGAACTGACTAAGAGTGTTCACCGCAAAACACAAGTCTAGCCTGGTGTTGACCAGATACATCAAAGAACCAATGAGCTGACGATATATAGTGGGATCCACCAACTTGCCCTCGGAAGCATGAAGTTGCTTCCAGTTAGTGATCATAGGTGTACACATCATCTTGCAGTCCTCCATCCAAAATATCCTTAGAATATCAGCTACATACTTCCCCTGTCCAAGGAAAATATGCCCAGGCTCTTGCCATACCTCCATCCCCAAATAATAGTGCATCAGTCCAATATCGGTCATCTCGTACTCCGATGCTAGATCTCTCTTGCAATGTGCAATGAGATGCTCAGCACCTGTGATAAAAATATCATCAACATACAACAGAAGAATGAGCGGGTCTCCCCCAACCACAATGAAGTAAAGGTTGGGATCAGCCTCACTCTTCTGAAATCCCATCGATGTCAGATAAGCATCAATCCTGGAGTACCAAGCTCTGGGAGCTTGATTTAGTCCGTACAAGGCTTTCTTCAGCTTGCACACATGAGAATCTCTCCCATGAATCTCGAATCCTTGTGGCTGCTCTAGATATACTTCCTCCTACAGAAGACCATTGAGAAATGCGGTCTTCACATCCATCTGGTGGATCTTCCAACCCATTCTGCTGCTATAGAAATCACTGCCCTGATAGAAGAATATGGAGCAATTGGAGAAAAAGTCTCATCATAGTCAACTCCCTCAACCTGTGAGAACCCCCGCGCCACAAACTGAGCGTTGTACTTCTCCACACTGCCATCTGCAGCATGCTTTACCTTGTAAATCCATCTAGAAGTCACAACTGACTTCCCCTCAGGTCTCGGCACTATCTCCCAAGCATCATTTTTCATGATGGAATGGTACTCTTCCATCATGGCATCTCTCCATACCAGATGCTGGGAAACCTCCTCAAATGTGGATGGCTCAGAGTCATGAAGGCATGCAACAAGAGCCATATCATCCCTGTTCAGCACCACACCAAGCCTATCTGGCTCCACTATTGTCCTGATCCTCTCCTGGGGTCTGACAAATGCCTATGCTTCCTTCAAGGTCTCCTGAAGCCACTTAGGCTTCCTGTTCCTTGAGGGATGCTCCTCCTCATCTGAGGAAGTCCCTGTACCTGAAGGTCCAACACCCCGGGGACCAGTAACGGATGAACCTGTGCCTGCCGATCCTGTAATCTGAGGACTCAAACCTGTACCTGTCCCTGAACCTGTCCCTAAAGAACCAACCACCTGAATCACTGAACCTGTAGATGCTGTGCCCGTACCCTGTGGTCCAGTCCCTCCGGAAACCTGTGGACCTGTAATCTGTATCAAAGAAGCCTGTACCAGCTGAGGTGTGGGAGCTGGTGTCTCCCCCTGCTCTAACTCTCTGGACTTCCTGAAGGCTCTCTCCTCATCAAATTTTACTTCCCGGCGGACAACAAATTTCCGCGTGCAAGGTAAGTAAATTCGATAGGCCTTCGAAGTATCATCATATCCCACAAAGATACCTCTCTCTGCGGTGGGATCAAACTTCATCCTCTTCTCATAAGGGACGTGAGAGTAAGTCATCGAGCCAAATATGCGAAAGTGGCTCACCTCAGGCTTCTTGCCCGAATACATCTCCTCAAGAGTCTTTCTCCCCACTACCCTATGAGGACTCCTGTTCTGCAAATAAACTGCAGTACTACATGCCTTAGCCCAAAGAAAGAAAGGTAATCCTTGATCATGGAGCATCGCTCTGGCTACCCCCACAATCGACCTGTTTTTCCTATCTGCTACTCCATTCTGCTCAGGAGTATAAGGAAAGGTCAGCTGTCTCTGAATGCCCTCTTGACGGCAGAATGCATCGAAATCCTTGGAGGTATACTCACCCCCATTGTCCAATCTCAAGATCTGGATCTTTCTCCCTTTCTGCTTCTCCACATGGGCTTTGAACCCTTGGAAGACTCTCAACACAAGTTCGGACTTCTTGCTCCTCAAGAAGTAGATCCAGGTCTTCCTGGAGTAGTCATCAATAAAGCTGATATAGTACTCAAAGCCTGTTAAAGACCGTGATGACATGGGACCGCAAATATCAGTATGAATAAGATCAAGCACCTCGGCAGCTCTCGTGTCACTGCTCGGAAAAATAGTCTTGGTGTACTTTCCCAAAGCACACCCTTTGCACACATCCCCCTGCTCAGTGCTAAAATATGGTAAACCTGTAACCATGCTCCTCAACAATCTAAGAGCTGGGTGATGAAGGTGGTCCATCCTCCGATTCCAGAGCTCACATAGCTCACTGCTGCTGCTGTGTGCTAAGGCACACTGTGGCTAAAACAATAGCTTGTACAAATTTCTACACCTAACTCCAATATCCATGGCACTGGACATACCTGTGGCCTTGGGATACACCTGCACTCTCCCATCTGAAAAGCACACCCCAATACCCCTGTCCTCAATAGTGGAAACTGATACAAGGTTCTTCTTCAGCCCAGGGACATACAACACATCCCTCAGAGTCATGGGACTCATAGACTCCCTCTGAAATGTGATGGTCCCCCGACCAAAAGCTCTCACAATGGTGTTGTCTCCAAGGACAACCTCCACATCTCTACCTGTGTCAGATAATTTTGAGAACACCTCTCAAGCTCCAGCCATGTGGCTCGAGGCTCCACTGTCAATGTACCAAGTAGAAGAGGTGGATGGACCCCCCTGATGTCCTGCCAACAAAGAATGCTCACTGTCTATATCCATATCTATGCTGGTGGCTAAAGAGACTCTCTCTCTCTCTCCATCTGTCCAGCATAAAGGGAAAACTCCCTCTGAAATGCAACACTAAACTCATCAACCTCTGCTGAGGCTGCGGTTTGCTGTCCCTGTCCCTTCTTCTTCTTCTTGCTTGGACACTGTGAGGCATAGTGTCCAAATGCCTGACAAGCATAACACTTGATTTTACTCAAGTCCTTCTTCTGCCCACTTTGCTGCTGCTGCTGGTGCTATTTGGACCCACCCTTCTTGGGACCCTTCTTCTTCTTACCATTGGCTGCCAAAGCCACATCCTCATCATCAGCCCCTCTCTGAGAAGTACTACCCTATACAAGACCTCTCCTAGTCTCCTCCTCCACAAAGTCATCCCAAAGCCTCTCCCAGTCAGGTAGGTTCTCTCTGCCCACTATAGCTTGCACAAAAGCACCCCAGGACTTTGAAGCCCCATTCACTACGGTGCGGACAAGCTCTATAGGGGAAACCTTCTCCCCAACCGCTGCAAGTTCATCCCGAACTGCAGAAATCCTAGTAAGGTAAGCTGTGACTCCCTCACTCCCATTCATCTTTATGCTCTTGAGTTTTTCTCTGAGAACCATTTTCTTGTTCTCATTAGAACTCTCATACAGGCTGGTTAAGGCTATCCACATCTCATGTGCCCTATCCTTACCTGAAATGTGAGGGATAATGTGATCTTTAACCGCTTCAAGAATAATCCTTCTAGATCTACAGTCCTATTTGTTGAAGGCTGAAAGGGCTACTGCATCAGTAGATGCAGGAATGGTAATCGGATTTGTTGTAGTGTTCCTAACTACATCCGGCCATAGCTCATTCTCTTCAAGTAACAACAAAATTCTGGCCTTCCACGGCACAAAATTCCCTGTCCCATCCAACCTATCCTCCAATCTAATTCCTGTAGCCATCTCTTCACCAACCAAACAAAGTGCTGCTCACTGACAGAAGTAAAATACTGAAATTTCTGAGTTCTGGAAATTACTGTGTGTCTGCAAAAATCACTGTTTTCTGCCCCCAAGCTCTGATACCATGTAGAAAATTCTGGGTTTTACTGCTTGCTAGTTTAAATGAACATTTTAGTGTGTTTCACTTACAGCCGGTTTTGCATTGGCTGAAAGTTACTTAAAAAAAAAATTACTAAACAATTTTAAACACACAATAAAATACTAACAGGCTGAAAACAAATATGGACAGTCACACCATAAATTTGACTCAGAGATTTTTGGCCAAATAAGCCCTGGAAAAACCCCACAGGGAAAAAAAGTCAGAGAAAGGAGAGAGGTTTATTATTTTCTTCAGCAAAAATCAGACATTAAATTTACAGTCAAAAAATTCCAACTTATCTCAACCCAGATTTTTGACCAGCGACAGACTGTCTCGATTTCTGTGCATGAACAGCACCTCGATTTTTGAGCCAACCGTACAGTAATAAATGCAGGCCGTACACTCACAAACTAACCTCGATTTTTGTGCAAAAATTGTACAGCATTTAATGCAGGGCCGTACCCTCGATTTTTGTGCTTTCAGTACCCTCGATTTCTGTGCAAATTTAATGCTGTCCATACAATAATTAATGCAGGCCGTACAGACCTAATCTCCTCAATTTCTGTGCAGGAAAATAAATTCAAAATCGTACAGCATTAATTGAAGCCGTACTCCTCGATTTTTGTGCACATAAATGCAGCCGTATAGCATTAAATGGGACGTACTCTCCTCTCGATTTCTGTGCCTGAGTTAATGCTCATGTACTCGATTTTTGTGCATAAATTTTCTCTCTGAAATGAACAAAACCCTTCTCGTCCTCCTTCTCTCTCAGCGCTTCTCTCTTCTCCTGAAAAGTGAAAAGTGAAAGTCTCTTTGCCTCCCTCATGCTTTTTGTTTAACCTTAAGTGGGTATCTTAATCCAACGGTGGAAAAAGATCCAATCCAATGGATGAGATTCAGTGAGAGTAAAAATCCCTTTTATTTAATTCACATAAATAAAATTACTCACCCACTTAAATTTATCAAAAAGTGACTTTATGTTTATAAAGTCTCATTAAGTGACATTTAATGTGAGGGTCACCTTTTTCCCTCTTCTAAGTGACTTAGGCAAAATAAAAGTCACCTAGGGAACATCTGCCTAGGTACAAAAACTAACACCTTAAACTTGGAAAAGCAAAGTTGCAATTATTTGAAGGTATTGGGACTCAAGGAGATCAGATCATTCTCGATTTGATGTCCTCTCATCTCATCTCTCTTTCCAAAATTCTCTTCAAGCTTCTCCCACACTTCATTAGGTGATGTCAATCCATCAAGATGGAAGAGGAGGTCTCTTGAAATGCTCAGACACAAAAGATCATAGGCCTCATCCCTCCTGTTGTGCCATTTTATTTTCTTTGCGCTGCATTGGGATCTACCTCAGTTGCCATAGTAACCCTATAGAGACTGTTCGCTCCCAACAATATCTCCATCTCAGCTTTCTATTCAATAAATTAAATGGAGTCAAGATGATCTTCTGAGATTGGTCCATAGCTCGGAAACTGTGCCCTTCAGTCAGCAGAATATGCTCCCAGTCAAGATGTCAAACCTGCAATAGCAATATGGAATTAGAGAAATCAATCTACAAAGGATCTAATACCATGTGGAAATTGAACCCAAGTGATAGAACAATTACACTCACAAAATTTCTAATCAAACATGCAAAATTAACATCAAAGGAGACTGAAATTGGAGCATAAAACTAATCTATATTGAATAAGTGTAAAATATCCAACCTTGTGAAGTAATAGGCTACTGCAATATATAGTTACATGAGATATTCGAATGCATAAGGATTCCATTTGAAATAGTAAAAAGGTAGGCTTACTAAATCTAGTCAAATCCCCCATAGGTGCATAAAGCAGTTTCCAAATCCACTAGGATGCTCACGAATTGGAAAATTCAAGTAGGCAAGCTAATAAGGGATGGAAAGAAAACTCATACATGCTTTTATTAGGAGAAAATGATGGAGGATGATATGGGAAAAAAATAAGTCAACTACACCTAGTCTAGCTTTTCCTTTTGCCTTAATTCTCAATAAAACATGAAGCTTTACAGAAAAAGTAGATATGTACTTTGGAGAATCTGGAATAAACTATACATGCTAAATATGGTTTCTAGGAGGTTTTCCAAGCGCTCCATGACTCATTTTTAGCAAGTGTTTACTTCTATGACATGTAGAAGGAAACTAGCATAGAGTGGAATCTAGGATACTAGGTAATAAGACAAAAATGATTTAATTAATGTCTAAGGTAGGTAACTATGGGTTGATTATTCTAACACCTAATGCAAGAGTTATACATGAATCTATGTAGTTTTGGACACTATTCAAACTCCATACAAAAATTGTGCAACATTCTAGGCACTCCTACATGCTCAAACCTCCATGTTGGGCATTATTTGACCTCGAAACAACAGTAATTAAGAGTGTACATCAAATATGGAAAATTTTGTATTTATGGGCTTGATTAGAGTATCAAAATTCCCTTGCTTAGTTTTAGAGAACTCGTTAATTTTGGCCATTAGAACCCATATAAATTTTATTGTTTCAAAAACATAATTATATAGTGATATTTAGGTCTATTAATATATGCATGAACGAAAAACATAAACTTCTTCTGAGAAGATTTATTTATGAAACTATCCATCTTGTAATATGAGTGGGAAAAAGGCATCTGTGGAAATATGGCATGCTTTTCTTAAAGAAAAATGATGGATGTCCTGGGGAAAGTCTAGTTGATAACCCTTGATGGATTGCACATGTCAATTCCTATAAATCCCCCAAAATATGCTTCATATGTTTAGGAAATTCCCAAATTAATACACATAATAACTGTGTAATTTTATATTTTCTTTGATAACCATTGTTAAAGGTGGTTCATATTGGTGATCTAGAACAATTTTAGTCATCAAATACATGAACAAGTCATGAAAAGAGTTGCAAATTCTGTGATGGGTATCTATTATACTTTGTTTTCTATTTTATACATACTAGAAACTTTTCTTTTACTAAAAAAACTAATGCAGCAATGGATGGATATTTATATCACCTTAGTACCTTCTTCTCAACTAATATGGGAGATAGAAATATATTTATCAAAGAAGCACACCTTTCCGAAATTCCAATGCAATTTGAGGTCAATAATATCATTGACACGTTGCAAAGATAATTCTACTATCCACATATACTTAAAAATAAAGAGATGTACTTGAGAATCTGCATTGTGCAAAATATACAAAACAACGAATAGGAAGAGAAATTATTATGGACTGCATTATAGATAACAAATAACATATATTTTAGCTTAGGCTGACATAGATCTTCAGTATTTTCTATTTGAATCTCAAATACATTAGCATTATAATCAATATTGAAGACTTGTTGATGAAGTACTATGTGATTTTACAGGAGTATGGAGACATGACACGTTGATGGAATACCTTTTCCACACTGGGATGACATCATCATCTTGAATCCCTCTTATTTGGGATGATGTCATCATTTGCATTTATAGGGCCCATGTCATCACTAGTAGGACTGATGTCATTATTTTGAATGATCTCCTTTACCATATTAGTTAGATGTTAAAAGATTAAAAGGAAAATTTGTGCGGTGATAATTTTTTTGTTGTTGTTAAACCAAGGGCCTGCATCAACATATTATTTAGTTATCTCTGGGTATTTATGCCATAGGGGAAAATCTACTTCTAATGTAAAATTCTGCTCATCATAATCTGCTCATGTATCTCAGTCATCTCATATAAAGGAATATTTTCTTTGTGATGGGGTTTTATTCCTGAAAAGGTTTCCTAGGATAAATCTCATGTTATTGTTGATGGTTTTTTACTTCACTGGTGGTTATCTATTTTTGTTTCATAATCTAATATTCATATGCTAGTGATCTAAGTCTACTGAAAGGTTAAAAGAAATCATTTTCCATTGTTTTGTTAAATAAAAATTAGGAGTGCAAATATTAATAACTTAGATCTATAATAAATTTAACAAGGAAATATCATGAATTTTAGTCTTTATATCTTGTGGCTTAGTTGTAATTGCATGAAATTCTAATTATTTTTGTTACAATTTTCATCTATTAAAGACATAAAGTTATTTATATGGTTTCTTTGCATTACAAGTACATCAACAAACATCTCCATAAGAATAGGTTCAGGTACATGCTTTGCAACTTCATATTTGTGCAGGTGGCAAGTTGATAAATCATCCCTTAACATCCTTCATTGAATAGTAGATCATATCTCATAATTTCTACTCGGAAAATCATTACTATATTATGTGCCTCTTTTGGATATCAATCTTTTATAATAGGAAATATAATCCTCTTTACTAGAAGATACTTGAATAACAACCATATTTATACAAGATGCTCCCATAGAAATATACACCGCTTTGGGGAAATTTATGGTGAAAGATGAAATAGGATAACCACTAGCATTGAAATATCACTAATTAATAACTATTGTGTTTTAGTTTCACTCATCTTTTTTTCTATTTCTTCTAGCTTTTAATTTGTATGTTTGTATTTAGGAAAAAATGCCTTTGGAGCTCCCTTGGGTTACTATTAGTGGAATATTCTATAGCTGAATCTATATCCTACTCTCCTATTTCTATGGGGTGGGTGAATCCCAATTGATAGAAAACAAACCAATTATCATAGTAATCCTAACATTTTAAGCCTTCTTTCATGGATTTTGAGAAGGCAAGGAAGAGAGGAGAATACCTCTTTTAGCCTTGATGTGTGATGGAGTTCCTTTATGGTTTTACTTGTAGCTACTTGAATATCCTTCACACCTACAAATATGACCACAAAATCCTTCCTAATATCCTACCAAAATATATTTCAGAAATATAGGTTAGATCTAATTTCCTACCAATTGTACATCAACATAAAACTTGAAGGGGAAACATTGAACAAGAATTTGGAAGAAAACTCAATTGATTCCGAAATAGATGAACATGGATAAATACTTACAACTCTTGAATGTTCCTTCCTTCTCCATAGATTAGACTTAATCCTCTATCATCCATGCCTTTGATTCCCAAAAATCTTTGCAGTAGAAAAGTAATTTCTAGCCCTCAATTCCTCTAGCATGCCTTTACTATCCAATTTGTTTCCTCTAATCCACCTCATATGAATTCCTTATATAGCATTGAGGTTTTGTGAACCCACTCAACCACGAATGTGGGATTAATATTTTTGAATATTTTTTATTATTCTCTTCAAAAGACCTACTTTACCTAGTTTTTTAGGTATCAAACTTGATTTTCAGTATTTCCAGGACAATTAATACCTTTGTTAGGCATTTTTTCCACTATATGAGTTATAATAACTGGGTTTTGTCCCTTAAGTGTTCAAATATTTGGCCTATTTACAACCACCTTTGTATTAAAACAATTCTTCCTTTGTGGAAGCAATGGTCAAATGAGAGATTGAATCTATCAATTGTTCCAAAATTATGATCTTCATGTTGCAAGTGAAATAGAAATATGTTTTCACACCAACACTCTCAAGGGTGTTAATTTTATTGTTAACATAATCCCCTTAATGTGTGAGGCCTTAAGATATGATGAGTGCCAAAAAACGTTGATAGTTATTTTATTATGATACTCTTCATACTAATACTCTTTAATGATGAAGGTAAGAAGGTAAAGGACTAAGATCTTGAGTGAAAAATTTGAAAAGAACCTACACGGAAAACAAGGAAATAAACCAAATATACAATATCTTCTTGAGTCGGGTATACCCATGATGAATAGTAAACAAGCATGGCCACGAACAATACATAGTATATCCATGTCAAAAAGAAAAAATGTATATGAACACTTTTGATGAGGGCAAAAAATCTAGGTCTTTATGGTACTTTGATATGGAAGTCTAATCTTGCGCAACTCGGGTAGTGCATCGATGAGTGATACAACTGTATTTACCAAGGTATTCAAACAAACCAACGAGTGTATGATTTTATATCCTGAAAGTAAATTAGCTGATGTTGAGCATAATTAAGCACCATCTGATTACCGGTCATTAATGTATATTGTTAACATATGCGAGGAAGCCCACCGATAATGATGATGGACTCCAAGGTACTTGAGTACAAACTTACAAGTGCTAATAGATGTTTTGATGTATAACACTTGTAGAATCAAATAATTATGGGGTATTGGTGTATACCTACTATCATTTGCGAGGAAACCTACCACTAATGACTACAAGATGCAAGGTACCCACTCGGGTTCCTAGATCCATTTCCTAGATGATGATTTGGCGTCAATAGGAATAGATCTGTTAAAAGGAGGGCATTAATGAGTCTCACATCAATTGACATGAAATTGAGATCAATAGGATGATATAATTTGGTAGAGATGCGATATCCAACACTGCTGACACAAGGAAGGACGACATGATTGGTCAAGAGTATTTGAGGAATGTTCGACAATTGTTTGAATTCCCTTGATCACATAACATAACACATAGAGACACTTGGAAACATAATACTTGAGTAACCAGCCATTGTGAAATTCACCAATTCCATATGAATTAACAAAATCTCCACATATGATAGGATGTTATGAAACAAAGTCGTAGATATAGCATAAAAAGAGCAGAAATATACAATAAGAGAGTAATCCACACCTAAAAAATGAATAATAGAGATAGATATCAATCATATTCAAGTGAGGAACCTCCTTACACAATGTAATGAGTACACAAGACAAGATAAGATACTATAATCATTAAAATGAGAATATATTCTTCCTACATATAGGAGATAAAGGTGTACAATAACAACTAATAAACCAACTAATAGACCCAAGCCTACATAAATAATATGTAATGCATCACAATATAGGAGCTAATGTGCCACACTCTATGGTGTAATATGTCATTATTAAGGGCCTTACATGCCCCTGCCCTTCAAAAAGTTTTGTACTCAACACTGAAGTAGTTATGGATGCAGATTTATAGAGGACTGATATTCACATGTTGAATTTTTTGTGGGTAAGTTCTTCCATTTAGTGAGATACTCTGAATTTGATCGATTTCAAAGTTGTCTAATTCGTATTTCAATAATTTATTCAGGATCCAAGATGATATTTCCTTCCTCATCAAGTTATGGTAACATCGTTTGAACTGGTATCTTGTCACCTATAAACTTCTTTAAACAGGAAACATGGAAAACTAGAGAGACTCGTGAAGATGCAAGTAGTTCCAATTTGTAGGCCATACTGCCAATATTTTGTAACACCTTGTAGGGACTGCAGTATTGGGGTGATAACTTATTATCCTTATTGGTCTTATTCAGGGACATCTATTTGTATGGTTGTAGTCTTAAAATTACACAATCCCCAACATTAAATCTCCATTCACTACGGTGTTGATATGCTTTTTGTTTCATTCAATTTTGTGCTAGATTCAGGTTGTCCTTTAATAGTTGTAGAACTTGTTTTTGATTCTCCATGTGGTATTCCAATACTTGAACCTTAGAGTCTCTCGGTGAAGATGTGATGGATGGTGGATGGTATCCATACACTACCATAAATGGGGTCTTTTTTTATTATGAATGGAAGGAAGTATTATACCACCATTCTGCGAAGGGTAGCCACTTGACCCATTCTATTTGTTTATCAGCTGCAAAACATCAAAGATATGCTTCCAAACATTTGTTTACTATCTTTGTCTGTCCATCAGATTGAGGGCAATAAGATGAGTTGTGAGCCAATTAAGTACCCAAACAAGAAAATAATTCAGTCAAAATATTTCCAGTGAAAATGGGATCCATGTCCCTTACTATAATATTTGGAGTACCATGTAGTTTTTGTACTGTCTCCATAAAATAATTTGTAACCATGCTTTCTTTGAAGGGGTGAGATAGTGCACAGAAGTGTGCATATTTATTAAGTCTATCAAAAACCACCATGATGACACTCTTTCCTTCATACTTTGTTAAACTTGTGATAAAATCCATCGAGATCTCTATCCACCTTTGGCTTGGAATGGAAAGTGGTTTTAGTAGATCAGGAGACTTAATTGTTTCCACTTTATTTTGTTGGCAAGCCAAACATTCTACCACAAATTTTTGAAAGTCAGTTTTAAGACTATACCAAAAAATATTTCTTTAACATGTGGTAGGTTTTTAAGAAACCTGAGTGCCCTCCTATCAATGACTAGAGGAATTCAAAAAGTACCTTTTGCTTGATCTGGGAACTCTTACCAAGATATAAGTGATTGTTGTACCATAGCAAGTCATATTTCCACCTAAATGTATTAGAGGAACTGGGATCCTGGTGCATCTTTTGAATAAATTTCCATATTTTTTCATCATTGTTCCATTTGTCCATTGCTTCGGCTATCCAATCCAGTTGGATCATTGAAATAGAATAGATTAATGCTTCATTTCCTCATCTTTCCTGGAGAGTGCATCTGCGACATCATTTTGCTTCCCCTTTTTTGATGGTTTCAAAGTAATATACCAACATCTTTGTTACCCCTTTTTGTTGCTCTTCTGAAGATAGCAATTGTTCCAACAAGTATTTAAGGATATCATGATCAGTTTAACCTTGAAATGTCTCCCTATAAGGTAGAGGCATGATTGCTTCAAGGAATGTAGTATTGCCAAGATTTCCTTCTCATAAATGGGATTTTTTAAGTTCTTCCCCTTGATTGGATGACTTGTGAAGGAAATAGAGTGTCCTTCTTGCATTAATACAAATCCAATTCCATTTCCTGAAGAATCGCATTCCACAATAAAGGTTTTTTTGAAGTTTGGTGTCGCCAAAATAGGATCCTTACACATCGCGTCTTTGAGTTGTTGAAAGGATTGAGTTGCCTCTAAATTCCAAGAAAATGCATCTTTATTCAGTAACTATGTTATAGGAGATGCTATTCTTCCATAGTTTCAAACAAGCTTGCGGTAGTACCCTGTCAGACCTAATAATCCTCGAATATTATTTAGGGTTTGGGAATTGCCCAATCCATCATGGATTTAATTTTTTTATGTCCTACCTTGAAACTTTCATGAGATACAATAGGACCCAAATAATCTACCTCATTTATCCCAAAGAAAAATTTTGAGGGTTTTACATACAGTTCTTTCTCATTTAGTAGTTGTAGTACCCTGTCAACATGTTGAACATGTTCTTCCCAAGTCTTGCTATAGATTAGTATACCATCAAAGAATACCAACACAAATTTTATAAGGAAAGGATTGAAAATAGAATTCATCAAACCTTTAAATGTGGAAGGTGCATTTGTTATACCAAATGGCATGACCAAAAATTCATAGTGACCTTTATGAGTTTTGAATGTTGTTTTGGGGATATCTTCATCCTTCATTCGAATTTGATGATACCCGGAACGAAGATCCAACTTTTTGAATACAATTGCTCCATGTAATTTGTCTAAAAATTCATCAATGATGGGAATGGGAAACTTATCTTTAATGGTGATATTGTTGAGCTCTCTATAATCAGGACACATACACCATGATTCATATGGCTTGTGTATGATTACCACTGGTGCAGAGTAAGAACATTGGCTAGGAGTAATTATGCCAGCCTCTAACATCTCATCCACCATACCCTCAATTTCACTCTTTTAGCTATAGGGATATCGGTAAGGTTTGATGCCAGGAGGAACACTACCTCAAATTAAGTGGATAACATGATCAAAGTCATGAATAGGTGGAATACCTTTGGGAATATGTTCAAATACATTGGAATGCTTATTAATGACCCTTTGGAGACCTAGGGAGATAAGGAATTTTGAGGTTTGAACATCTAATGAGCATAATTGTGCAACTTTACCTTGATGTTTCCTTTTTAACAAATTTGTCATACCATTAGAGCTTATCACCTTGCTTGGTTTTCCTATGATACCATTTAACTCATATTATTTACCTTCCCATGAAAATTTCATGAAAAGTTTTTGAAAATTAAAAGCCACTATTCCCAATGATTGTAGCCATTAGACACCAAATACAACATCAACACCACCCATTGGGATAGAAATAATTGGACTATTCAATACATATTCCCCCATGGCTAGATTGATATTATGGCATTTCCCTGAGCAAATTATAGTTCCTCCATCTACATTCATTACTTGAAATTTTGGTGCTAGATAAACAAAGCAATTAATAACTTTGGCTAATTTATAGTTAATGAAATTATGGCTACTACCAGAATCAATTAACACTATTACCTTCTTCTTTTTGATGTATACTTCTACCTTAAGAAGTTAAGGAGTGCTAATTCTAGCCAATGCATGAAAAGATATGGTGGGAATAATTTCTTCTGAAGTGGCCTCTTCTATTTCTTCTTAATTTGCCTCTTCTTGAGATGCTTCCTCTTATTTTGGTTCTTCTTCTTCACAATATATGTAGAATAATTCTTCTCTTTGAACTAATTTCCCTTACTATACTTGCTGTCACAATTAAGGCATAATCCTTTTTATCTTCTTTCATCTAGTTGTTGGGGTGTCTACCTTTGTGGTGGTTTAGAATAAGGAATATTATTTTCTCTATATGCATTGGAGAAGGCCTTTCTAGTATTCATTGCCATATTTTTATTTTCAACCTCCTTGGCATCATGAAAGCCTTCTCTAGCGATTATGGTTCAAAGAGACACACCTCATGTTGAATGTTATTGTTCACGGTTCCAATAAAGAGATCTAACAAATTATCTTCTAAAATATTCTTCACTCTGCGAGTTAGCTGTTTAAATTGCTTGATGTAATCTGTAACATAACCGTTTTGCTTGAGATTTATAAACTGACTGAAGAAGGTGTTGCTATTTATATCCCCATAGTGTGCAATCATTTCTTCGGTGAATATAGACCAAGAGATCATATGCTCCTTTTTACGATAAAAAATTCATTGGTACCATACAAACTAATCAGGTTCTAAATAAAAGGATGCAATAGTTACCTTTTGCATAGTGGGCACCGGGTGTAGATCAAAGAATTGATCCATTTAAAAAATACATGTGACTAGATCCTTTCCATCAAATTTTCACATATCAATCTTGGGGATAAATTAGTTCCTTGGACATGAATTGAACCCATGATGTTGTAGTGAATCATCAACTTTTGAGGACTCCAACTTCCTACTCTCCAATTGTTTTTCAATTTTCTCTAGACGTGACTGGAATAGGTCATCTTTTTCCTCCTTATCCTCTTCTTGAGTAGATAATTCAGGAATAAAGTTATGTTTGATATCCTTGATAAAATCCTTCAAGTCTTGAAGATATTATTTACTAGCCATGCCTTTGAGATATTATTTACTATCCATCCCTTTTAGATCCTCTTTAGTATCTATTTGTGCTAGAAATTGTTCCTAGACTACCACAGGAACAAGCTAGAACAATCTCGAAAATAATAAAAAAATATAATTGGTTTTTATGGTTTTTGTTTTGAAAATTTATCAACAAGAAGGTAAATCCTCAACAAGATAACACAAGTACTAAATCATGAAACAATAATAAAGACTGAGATGAAAATACATAAAATATAAACCATGAAGATAATACATATAACAGTGATTTCATTCAAAATATATAAGCACTTGCATGAATAAACACATTAAACTGTTGATGTTTTTGTAACTTCGGATTATATTCACTTGTATATATTATATTGTACCTCAATTTTCCTATCGGGAGAATCATTTGTATTTATGTGTACCCTGATGTTCCTATCGGGATATTCATTAATATAATAAAGTCATGTAAAGTAATTGAGCTTAACCCTCCATTGTAAGTCAGGGAAATATTTCCCACAATTGAGTTGAGGTTAACCCTCCTTGTTGATAGAGGGGAAAAGTCCCCACAGTTGAGGGGCACTAGGGTTATTAGACTCTCCTAGAGAAGTCGGGCCTGGTAAGTAATTGTCAAGTTGGAAATTAGTATAAATAGAGAGTGAGCCTCTCTATTTGTCTCACACACTCACTCAACTGGGGTGCATGAGTGAGAGAGGAAGTGCTGGCATAAGTGAGAGAGATCAGCTATCAAAGATCATCTTTATGTTTTTGGGTTTTACTTTTGCTATTGGTACTCATTCTATCTCTGAGGAAGTTGTGGGGTTTCCTCCTTTATGGTTTCCCTGAGGAAAATTCCTTGTGTCTCTTATCTCTAGTGATTATTGATGTGCATGTTATTCTCTCAGATAAGATCCTAGATCATATTTCTTAAATGCTAAAAATATAACATGGTATCAGAGCTAACCTAAGACGAAGAAACTGTGCATCTGTAGAAGATAGGGATTCTTAATTTTTGGGTCTCTCTCCACAATCCATCAACAAAATGAGGTTAGGTTAACTCTCCATTGAAGGGTGCATCTTTCTGTCGAAGAAAAATTTGATTACGGGCATTTTCAGTTTTTACTGTGAGAAATTAGGGATTTTTACAGAAGAGGAATTTTTGAGTGAGCCCAGCATAGGATTTCCCTCCTCATCAAAATAGAATTTTAGAGACCAATTTTGAAGCTTTTGGTTGATTAAAACTCCAGTAAAGTCAAACCCTAGTTTGACCTTGGTCCTAAAAAACCCTAAAATACTAAAACTGGTAGTTTTGGTACATTCTCTATATCTCGGGGTTGAAGAAGTCTCAGGAGCCAAAAATTTTGTAGGCCAAAGAGAAAATCCTGATGTACTGTGTATAAAACTTTCAGCCTCATATTCACTATATTTTTGGAGATATGATTCCTTCAAATGAGGGTTCCATCCTCTCCTAGGATTCATCCCAAAAAAGGATACCTAGGGATAATTGCTATATCTCGAGCTATGAAGGTCCAAATGAAGTTTCAAAATATGTTCCATATAGGGCATAGACTGTAATTTTGGTGGTAAAATTTTCATACCTTGAAGACAAAATAGGGACACATGGAATCATGTACAAGTTCTCTATTCTGAACAGTACTGAAACACATCACCTTGGGAAAACTCTCATAAGTCCCAATTGCTGAAGCCAATTCTGCTCAAACCCATGGTGTTGGAAATAGAACAGATGAGGCTACCTTAGTACAAAATTTCAGACATATAGGATAATTAGTTTAGGATATACCTCAGAAATAATATCAGGAATTTCTGTAGAAGAAATTGGAAAACTAGGGCTTCCTGTTCCTGGAGCTTCCCTCCACTGTTTTCAGAAAAAGAGTACATTGAACAACTATCCTTGAAGAGGCCCATATTTATATCCAATCAGATCAGAAATATTCCAATATTTGAAAATTATGGTTTCCCTGACAAACTCTAGATTAGCCAGATTCGAAACTGTTAGAATAATCCGTCAGGATTATTGTAAATAAATAAAATAGGAATATGAATAGATAGGAAGCTAAACCAGCTGAGCGGAAGGTGAAACCCAACCGCCAGGAGATTTGTATAAGTATAGGCTTTTGCATTGGAATAGACAGTCAATCGAGAGTTATACCTAACAACTGGTATCAGAGCATAACTCCTGCATGTTTGCTTGTTAGTCTTGGCAGTCTGGGTGCCAGACCTACATTCTGCCCTTCGTCCATTTGTTTCAGAGCTGCTGCTCATTGCCCACTGCTCTCTACTCGTCCCTCCTGCCATATGCGTTATATTCTTGATGTAAGAATTGTATTCAGCGACTCACTGGAGACTGCAAGTTTATGAAGAGACCACTGCATGCTGCGTATTGATTTGGAGAATGTGGTAGTTTATGCGCCCTCCTGGCTGCATAAACCCTCCTGGCTGCGTGTTGATGTGTTAGTTTATGTGCCCTCCTGGCTGCATAAACCCTCCTGGTATATGATACGTTGAAGAGTGCTCTCTGAACGTGGAGGCGTGATACAATTGCGTGGAGGCGTGATACAATTTACTGCGTGGAGGCGTGATACAATTTACTGCGTGGAGACTGTGATACATTTGCGTGGAGGCGTGATACAATTTACTGCTGGACGGTATCCATGTTTTAGGCTGCGTGAAGGACTCAGTGAAGAGCCTGCATGGATAATGACTGTGAAAGAGTGCATGGTGCAGTTCTTTTCACGCCTTAAACGTTGACTGGTGACTGCTGGTATCAATTTACTTCAATTTACTGCTAACCCTAATACGCTCCCATACATTTGCGTGGAGACTATTAGTATAATTTATATGTTGCGTGGAGACTTCAATTTACTGCTGGTAGACTGGAGACTGTTGGTATAAATACAATAAGAAATCAAATATATATCAGAGCTGGAAATACAATTTCTTATTGATATAATTTACTGCTGCGTGTTGCTGGTATCCATTTATATGCTGGTATCCATTTATATACATTTGCGTGGAGACTGATCGTGTCTGGTTCCTTTGTAAATCGGCATATTGCTGGTATCGTGATACAATTTACTGCTGCGTGTTGGTATCATTTATATGCTGCAACGAATCTGCAACGAATTTGCGTGGAGACTGCTGGTATCATTTATATGCTGCAACGAATCTGCAACGAATTTGCGTGGAGACTGCTGATACCAGTGATCAGTGATGGGGATAGAGCGACCAGTATTCTTTGTTTCGTTGAAGTTATAGACCTAGTTTTCCATGTCAAAGATCTTGACTGCGTGGAGATTTCTCCTTCAGTAAATGATGTGCTGGTTGCGTGTTGATTTGGTAAGTTGAAGAGCTGCCTGAGCTGCGTAGAGCTGAATGTGAAGCCTTGTATTTGCTGCTGCTGTGACCAAGTTGACAATTGACATTACCAATTGCATGAAGACTGTTGAAGACTGTGTTTTATGTTGAAGACATATATATTTTGATATATTTTGTATTTACTCATATATTTGCAATAAACCTGCATTGTATTCACCTTGGCAGAGACTGTAGACCTGCAAGGTTATTAATTTTTAGTTTTCTCTTTGAAAATTACACTGACAGTTGTAATAATGCAATCTATAGCATCTATAGTCGGTGCCACCCTCACTGGGAAAGACACCTATTCAGAATGGTGGAGGAAGATCAAATCTGCCTTCATCTACAATGACCTGTGGGACGGCATTTGTGAAGGCACCAAA